>JAPYYV010007039.1:0-20069 GCA_030522625.1 Copidosoma aretas | reverse complement strand
TAGCAAGTTGATGCCTGTAATCAAAGATAAGATTTCTGTGAAAGTTGACAATAGTAGAATTGTAGAACAGAAAAGATTATTGAGTACAATTTACTTTATCGGCCTTCGCTACCCAATTTTCAAAATTTGATGTTAATACGATGTCTGGTAATGCAGATACATTTCGTATCCTGCGAGAAATGACATCTATATAATTTTCAAATCTGTTCGAAAACTCGAAAATTCGAAAATTGTTCTTTTATTAAATAAATTCACAGATTTTAAGTGAATATTAGAAAAAACAACGACAAAATACCTCGGCCTGGAGTCGAATCAGGAACCCTCCATTCTCTAGACAGAGTGCGTTAGCCAGTTACGCCACCGAGACTATCCTGGTTCGACTCCAGGCCGAGGTATTTTTTCGTTGTTTTTTCTAATATTCACTTAAATTCTGTGAATTTATTTAATAAAAGAACAGTTTTCGAATTTTCGAGTTTTCGAAAAGATTTGAAAATTATATAGATGTCATTTTTTGCAGGATACGAAATGTATCTGCATTACCAGATATCGTATTAACATCATATTTTGAAAATTGGATAGCGATGGGCGATAAAGTAAATTGTACTCAACTACTCTGCTATCGATAAAATCACTTAACATCCAAATTAAAAAAGATTATTGTTGCTGGGATTGAAGGAACTGTTTGTAAAATATAAAGAGCTTAATCTTAATGAGTTTGTGGTCGGATCGAGCACATTTTCGAAGTCGCGACCTAAGCAGTGTATTCTCCTAGGGGGTGCCGGAACTCATTCAGTATGTGTATGTGTAATCCATGAAAACTGCAAATTATTATTTGATGCTATTGATATACATAATTTGACAAAAAAAAACTATATACCTACTCAGTCATTATAACGATTGTTTGTAAAAACCAATGTGTAAAAAACCTACTCCAGGTTGTTACATAGATACGTGCAATATATGTCCTGGAACTGAAGAACTCTCTCAGAAATTAATTCAAATTTTCGTTGCTGATGTAGAATTCACTAAAGTAAATGGGTTTCGTCTGACAGATGCACACTAAAAACCAGACTTATACCAGTTAATGAATTTATTAACGAACTAATTTAAAAGATGCAGATATTGAGACCTTATTCATTCATAGCTAAGTAACAGTCACAGTATTTCAAGAGTAAAAAAACCGTGCGGGTCGTAAGACCCTCGGTAAGAACGAATTTCCTCCTATACGATTTTGAAATAAATAGCAATAATGTATTTATTTTAAGGTTATGTTGTAATGTCAACCAAGACCTCTCGTTTTATGCGTCTCGATAATGTCGTTTCCCTTTAGGAAACGCGCAACAATTGTTATTTTAGGCCTATCTGGATTTCCCTTTGAGATATCGCGTTTATTATGGTCTTTAAGGTTATTTTGTCATGAAACAATTTCGGTATAGATTCTACACATGTTTAATAATTTTTGAAGTGCGCTATAATTTTTTCATAATTTTTCACAGTGATTTAAGAGAGATATAGCAATAATTTATTCATTTTGAGGTTATGTTATAATGTCAATCAAGACCTCTCATTTTTAACGTCTCGATGATGTCGATCCCCTTTAGAAAGCCCGTAAAAATTGTTATTTTTGGCCTATCTTGCTTTTCCTACATGATATGGCGTTTTTTTCATTCTTTGTTATTTTTTATCTGTATATCATGTGTATTTTCATGCATATATAAAATCTATGTATGCATGTGTGTAAACAAATTTTGTATGGGCTAATTCTGTTTGCAAGTAAGTATAGAACAATGTGTATGCATGAAGGATATATATATATATATATGTATAAATACATGCATCAATGCATGTATGTGGTGTACACACACAGTACTTTAATTCGTAAACAACGGAAATAAAAATTGACATCTATTTCGTATCTATTTCTTAGCGATTAAAAATTTTGCGGTGCAAGTATCGAAGTACCACGTGTCTACACTCCAAACATCGCACAGCATCTACACTCCGAACATCGCACAGCAGACTCACTACTAATTCCCCCCTCACCCCATGTCCTCATCAGTGCTCCTTACACAGACACACACATACACTCTCTCTCTCTCTCTCTCTTTCTCTCTCTCTCTCCACCAGCCCCGCCCCCGGCCTTTCCTTTTGGGATAATCCCCGGCACATCGCGCCTGTAAAATGCAACCCGCAGACTTCTGTCGCACCTTTGCATGGCAAGTATGGAGAATGCATGTAACGCGCGTCTTAATTTTTCACATTTTACTCCCCATCCGAGCCTGCCATAAAGAACTTAGTTCTAAAAAATGATTTGAAGGAATGAGAAGTAATGATTTTTTGTGATTTCTCTGGAAATTTTTTGTACGTGGTACATGCATCACAAGGGTTTCACTTCAACAATAATCAGTGTACCATTTTGTCTGTGATATGCTACTTTAAGAAAAGTAAAGAAATGAAGCACGAAAATTGCGTTTTTTGATCAGAATCATTGAAACACGATACATAAGCTGTTCACACGATACAATCATTGTTAATTCCTCAAATTATCGAGTATGTTAAATTAGCAAAAGTTATATATTGTGCGGATGGCGCGAAACAACATTTCAAAAATAGATACTAAATGACTAATCTGATGAGCCATCAAAATGATTTTGGAATGCTTGCAGAATGGCATTGTTCAGCCACAGCACATAGTAAGGGAGCCGTTGTTGGTTTAGGTGCAACTATGAGAAGAGAAGCTTGCAGACAAAGTCTCATGGCACAGCTTAACGATGCAATATTAACTCTAAATAAGCTTTACAATTGGGCTAAACAGAAATTCACAGATATCAGTATACTGTACTACAGCAAAAGCGATAACGACAAGTTGACGAGGAGGTTGGCTAAAAGTTTCAGTAGAGCACCTTTAATAACAAGTACATCGCAAAGACATGCATTTATAGTCTTGCAAGATAATGCATTATTAATAAAACGTTATCCTAATGCTACAGATTTTGTATCGCTTAAATTTGGAAGAAAAAAAATAACCTCTCTTTTATTGTTGTGAATAATTAATAATAGTTCATAAGAAACTTGTATTTAAATCTTATCATGACCAATTTTCATAAATAACACTAATTTAAGTTATAACATTCGTTGATAATTTCACATAAACTTGCAGAGTTGCCAGATAAATATGACCGTTTTTTTGATCCGGGATATAACACAACATTTCATATTAAGAAAAAGATTATTTTCATTATCAAGGCTAAAATGAAATACATAAAAAAACAATCAAGTTTTCTTGGCTTATTTTCTTCTATATTAGTATAAATACTTGTACATAAAAAGAATAAGAAACTTTATTTTTCGCCGGTAATTGTAATGTACAAATGACTATTTTATGAGATTAGGGACCATATAAAGTAGTTCAACTGAAAATAGGGGAGAGATTCATGTTCAATGTCCAAAATTGTATAATAGTGAGCTTCTATGATGATTTGCTTTCTTCAAGGCAAAAGTTACATACGAATAATTTCTTTTTTAAGAGGTGTTTCGAGGTTAGGGACGACACAAAGCTCCCAAACCAAAAATTAACGCAGATCTGCGTAGAGCGACGAAAATGACATAATAGTGAGCTTCTGTGAAGATTGGCTTTCTTCCAGGCAATAGTTAGATACAAATAATTGCTTTTTTGCGAGGTGTTTTGAGGTTAGGGTCGACACAAAGCACCCAAACCAAAAAGTCATGCCAGATTTTCATCAAGCGACGAAAAGTACATGATTGTGAGTTTCTTTAATGATTTGCTTTCTTTCAGGCAATAGTTACATGCAAATAATTGCCTTTTTAAGAGGTTTTTTGAGAATCACCAGAAAGTAAGTTAAAGCAAACGTAATAGAAAAACAATTTTAATAATCTGTTAGCCGCCATTTTGGATCCGCCATTTTGAAATTTAGCAAATTGGTTGAATACTTATTACCAATCATGCAAGAATTCGTATCTTGATGACTATAGAGTAAGTTAAAGCTAACGCGATAGAAAAATGAATCAAATCATCTTTTTGCCACCATTTTGGATCCGCTGTTTTGAAAATTAGAATATTGGTCGAATACTTATTATCAACCATGCATGAATTATTATCTAGATTACCAGTTAGTAAGTTAAAGCTATTGTAATAGGAAAATGAATTCAATCATCTGTTTGCCGCCATTTTCAATCCGCCGTTTTAAAATTTAGCATATTGGTCGAATGCTTATTACCAGCAATACTAAAAATATCGAATAAAATAATTATCTTTAGTGGGTTATGTTTTGTTTAATCAAATAACGGTATACATAGACAACATTTTAGAAAACAAGGTTGTTTATTCATATTTTTATCCACCATTTTGAAACAAAAAAAAAGTAATTCTGAAATATTTGAGATAAAAGTACACACATTAAAGATAATCAGTGCAAAGTATAGTGAAAAAAAAATACCCGTTTTCGAGATATCTAGGTGGCCCGGTTGACATGGAATGCACGATATATATATACATATATATATACTAGTAGGGCTTCGCTCCCTGCGCGCGCCGTGCGCCAACCCCCATATTTATTATTGTTACTCTTAGATATGAATAATAAATACAAGATTTTATGTTTTAATAGACATATGCGTACAAACATTGATCATTAAAGCGATCCGATGAAAATTCGCTAAATAATCGGACAAGTACAGTCTATACATTAAATGATTTCACTGATGTATCAAATAATTGTTCCCAATTGAAGACTTATAAGGATTTTTTTTGTTATTTTAGGTTAATATTGATATACATGGATATGTATATAATATTTTCGCAACCGTTATTATTACAGAAACTGTTATAATCCATTTTTTTGGTTATTTTTGAACTTTTTAGAATCAAATATGGATATAAGTTTATAATAAGTATCATTTTACATTTTTTACTCAATATTTGTAGATAGAATCTTTTTATTTGATTATTTTTCCATTTCTTGTATAGATTTGTATATACTTCTACAATATGTTTTCTTGTTTTATAACTATTAAAAATTGATATCCCTTCAAATCATTACTAAGTTTATTTCGAATAGAGATTAAAACGTCATTAATTAAACATACTACATAATTTCATAATTTATTTTTACATGGACATAGTACTATAATTTATAACGCATAGCATATCATCGAAGTTCCAATCTTAACCCTGCAGTGCCTTAGTTTCCAACAGAAATATCTTATACATTTACATAAATGATCTTCCTGCTGCATATCTTTCCATTATCTTCTAATCCTTTATTTCTCACTGATATTATTATTTTTGTTTCCCTCTTTACATAGCAAATGTGATTTGTATTTTTTCATTGCACTCATATGTTTTTCGTTTCACTTTATTTTACTCTAGACTTTTTTATTTTTCTTTACATTTGACGAATAGCATACTAGTCGATTACCATAAAGTGTTTCTGTATTTTATGGTTAACGAAGGGTCTTCCTTTTTATTCTGAAATTATCTTTGATTTTCTCAAGTTTATTTTCCTTTGCTGCTCTTTTTATGAATCGTACGTTTTTCCATCCTCTACTTATTCATATACAACCTAAACTTCTTTGTCCATCTTGTATGATTGTTATTGATTAAGTCCGTTAATTGTTCGACTAGGCACAAATAAGGCTATCAACTCTTGATCATTTTCATTATGTGCAAAAAGTAAATTTCTTCTTTTTTTCTTATGCCTATTTTTAGGCTAACTATTCATTCCTCTATTTCTCATATGTATCTTAGTGTGTTTGAATTTGACCTTATCATGATATTTATAAATCTTAATCGATTTTCTCCCCTTTTTCTTTCCTTTTTTATTCCCAAATCCATGCTAACCCTTCCCGCCTCTAGTTTCTATATATATCTTTGCATTTAAACTCAACTACATATTTTGAATCTCCCTTCTATTTTTTCTGTTTTATAGGCAAGTCTCTGCAACGTATGTAAAATTTAATTTTATAAATCAATCTATGAAAAATCATATTTGATTTCAACTTTCTACATCAACTTTTTGCTTAAGCTAAAAACTGCTTTGACTGCCCATTACACCCTACCTATTTTTTTTTTCTATGTGCTACGAAAATTTTATTTTAAAAAGCATAATAATGGCACCATGTCCTCTTTTAGAACTTCCAATGCTTCCAATTCAAATTGAAACAGATCTGTTTCTATCCTTCTTCATTCATAAAAATCAAAATTTTCGAACAAACATAGTCAATACAATAAATGATTCCACTGAATTATCCAATAATATCTACAAAATAAATACTGATAAAGACTCTTTTTGTTATTTAAGGTTAATATTGATACATATGTATGCTAGGGTTGTCCTTATTTAGAAAACTTTTAAATTTTATCTCACTATAGTCCTAAATCATTTGTGCATGAATAAAAAAAAATTCCTGCGAAATTTCAGCTCTTAAGAATAATATTAACCCGTTTTCCACGACGGCCAAAGTTTTAAATAGAAAATAACATGGAAAAAGTTCTTTTGTTTCTTTAGAATTTTTTAAAACCTTGGCCAACTAACGAAATATAATAACACAGATATTCTTGCAGAAATGCAGGAAATTCGACGTTCTTTAAAAAAGGTCTTTTATGATTTCTCGCTATGTCCACTCGTTTTGTGGTTATTCGAGGTCAAAGTTTAACTTTTAGTGTTATATGATAATATTTACAATTGTTGTACAATCATTTCCGAAAATTTCTCTTTTTAAAAAATCACCATTCACTTTAAATACTCATAGAACACCTATAAAAGCTATAACAAACATACTGAAAATGATTGAATTATTGAATGAATATCATCACATCTATGTAACATTATTAAAATATTATCTTTATATTTATAATAGTACAATAATTCCGTCGATTTAATGCAATAATGTTCATTACATTTCTTTGGCACTATTTACTTATTTTATATAATTGTTAAAGAGACTCCCTACTGTTCAGAACATTTTGACTGCGTAAATTCTAATATTATGTTATTATGAATAAAATTTTAATACTCGTTGTATTGTTAAAATTTGTAAATGAAAATTGGAAACATTTATTACAGACTAAAATTTTTTATATGATGGTGATTTTTTTTTGCATGCCTACCTTTTTTATTGATTTTTCTACTTATAGTTAATGTAATTAAAATTTGTAAAATGATGTTTTAAATATATAAACAGAATAACAATAAACTGCAAACACATCTTATTTTTTTAAAAGGTATTAGTATTAAGAAAACAATTTTTTTTAAATAACTTAAGAACTTTCAAAAAATTTTAATATCATGATTAGTATTTCTTGAAAAACAGTTTTTTTAATCATGCTTAAAGATCTTAATGTAAACATTTTGATTAAAATGCATAATGATCTTTTTTTGGTCTTTCTCCTGAAAGTAAATACCTTTATTTACCGATAACTTATTGTAACGTTGATTCTGTGCTGAAAGCGAGTACTCATAATTAGTTAAGACTTTATACATCATTTTTTCTTTTGAGAAATGGTTTTTCAGCTCATTCTACAACCTCCGACAATGATTGATATCTTCTAAATATAAAATTTACACAAACAATTTTTTACCTAACCATTGCTTTCAGTGCATATGCCCCTTATAGTATACTGTATCTCACTGTGATATTACGCATAAGTGTTTTTCTGGTAGTAAAGATGACTGTCTTAGATAAACTAGATTATTTTGAAACTAACTGTTTATAGATCAATCAGCAACAACATGTGCTGAGTCAGATCACTCATCATAACTAAGAACTTCGTACGACTAAGAACATAGTTACTTATGTTCTTCTGACGAGGTGTCTACACTTATTGTCATGGCTTATATATGATCATATATAAAAGAAGGTGTGCTAGTATATGGACATCAACGAATTATCAGGTTGCCCTGCTTTTTCCATAATAAATGTTCAAAAAATTCATAAGGCAATTTATTAACATTGCAAACATGAATATTAAATAATCCACACGTAACAATTGATTCAATATGGCAAAAAATGACAGCCCTGTCATTAGTTTTTACAATAGCTGCTTTGAAAGACACATTATATTTTTTACATCATGTGATATACCGTGTACAACTTCGACTTATCCAGCAATATGGGAATGTTTTTTGAGCTGCACTAATTTCCTTTAGTAGCATTTGGGAGATTGTAGGTTCAGAGTCAATTTCTCTTATAATTGTATCCTTGAAACATGCAGAAGTTACTAATCTAAATGGAACCGAATTATTAATTCCTATGCATAAACTTATAATTAAGTTGTCTTTGTAAATTTTGTTCAGATCATTGCGGTAGAGACAATTCAACTTTTATCATACAAATCTGTCTGAATATCTTTAATTTATAAATAAAATAATTGAATTGACATTATTTCACTTCTTGATAACAGCTATGCAGTCAGCAATATAAGTATTATGATTGACAGGAGGAATTGAGATAAGATATATTTTTAGTTTTATTTAGTTTTTGCTTATGCACATAATAACTTTGTGATTTTTTGATTATTGCTGTACGTTAAATTCATGATGAAGGACATGAAAAAAAAATTTGTAACAAATGTGGTAAGAGTTTTAAAATATCAGACGGTTTAAGACGGCATATAAAAAGTCACAATGTGAAACAAAAAGAATCAATCCGTGTTTAAAGCAATAAATGGCTTTAATTGTTCATTACTATTTACCTTCTATGGAGGATTGGAGGAACTAACGATACTGCTAAATTTTTTATTAATATAGAATAATTATTTTGGTTGTAAGAGCTACTTTTTTTCTACCCTAACGTAATTATATTATACATTTGTTGATATAATGTTAATCTTAAAATATGTAGAAGGGAGAAATAGAAATGTAGCCCAATTATTAATTCATATGCATGAAGTTGTAATTAAGTTATGTGTGTGTTTGTGTGTGTGTGTGTGTGTGTGTGTCTGTGTGTGTATTGTGGAATAGGTTATGAGGTTATGGTGGGGAGCTGAGGGGAAGGTGAGAGAGACGTGAAGGAGGAGCTGGGAGGAGCTGTGGGCGAGCTGAGGGGGAGCAGGGGGAGCTAACCAAAAAAAATTGGGTTCAAAATCAAGTAACAATGAACGAATAACTACGTGATTTGAAGGGGAGCTATGGGGAGCCGTGGCGGAGCTAAAGGGGAGAGGGGGGGAGCGGGGCTGGAACAACCTCTTTTTTGTAAAATAACTGTACTATATATATATATATATATATATATATATATACTAGTGCTCCACGTGCCAACCCCCAGATTTTTTACGATAACTCTGAGATTTCACAAGATAATCATTGATAGCATTCTTCCATGTATAAAGTAATTTAATTAAAGTAATACTTCTATATGACCGTTATGCAGGGAAGTTAAGCAATCATTTCCAATTTTTCCCCCTTCAAAAATATGTAACGTAAATGAATTATCAATCTCTTAAAAAAACCTTTTTCCACCGGTCCAAAACTCGCAATCTCGTGCATACGACCCGTGTACCGTGTCGACTTATCCACGAGCTACCTCTGCTAGCATGGGCGTAGCTAGGGATTTTTTCGGGGGGGGGGGGGGGCAGCTTTCAAATAGCCGACAAAATTTACATATATACACATACATGCACGCATATGTGCGTGTGTGCAGAATGTTAGACACATTAGTTAGTTATACAAAATAATTAAACAATATATTTTTAAATTAATTTATTTTATCGTTTATTTATTGATTCTGTACTCTCTTATGGCAGTTTAAGGCCTTATTTACATAATAATCAATAAATTTACTATATAAAATCACCTATATTCGGCTTTTACAAGTAATATGTGTAAGATACATAGGATGTAAGTATAATATAAAGTTTACATAAAAAAAAGTAATACTCCATAGATGGCTGAACTTTTAATACTGTTTAAGTTTGCACACGAAAATATAAATTAATACTCTAAACTGTGTAATATAAGTTAATAAAATTTTTTCTTTTAAGTATTTTAATAGGTTTTTTGTCCATCCGTATAACTTATAGAATTCTTAAATGAGATGTAATTTTCTATTTTTTTTGCTGAACCGGTCTAACACTGCTTCAGGAGTAATTTTGTCATACACAATTTCATTTTCATGTGCAACAAAGTCATAAGTATTGGAAAAACGAGTTTGGTGCATGGTTGCTCTTAACCAGGTTTTTATTTGCCTCATTGCAGAGAAACTTCTTTCGCAACCAATGGAACTCACTGGAAGTACCAACGCTGCTTGGAGCAATTTGTAAAAATTAGGGCGGAATTCTTGTTTTATATTTGTTTTTAAATTTTCTAGATTTGAATGACAATTTTTTAACTTAAGCATGTTTCTCATAATTGTAGCTTCTGCACTTAAAGCTGCTGAATCAATCTTTAAAGCGGTTTCATAATTTTTCACAAATGCATCCGCATTCTCTAGGTCCAATTTAAAAAATGCATCTACTGCATTTGCCAAGGGAAGATTTTCAAACCGACGCTTCAAATTTAAAATTATATTGTCCAAAATTTGATACTAAATATTAATTTTCTAGTAATCTTTGACCTGCATATCGTGTGGCAAATCTTGAATTTTGCCTTTACCAACAGTAGTTTCAACGTAAAAATCATTCTGACGACGTCTTCTCTTCGATACTCTGACAGGCTCTAATGATATTCCATGCTTTTCAGCAAATTCATCTATATTTTTTCAAACTTTAAATTTGTTTCTAGAGATCTCAAAAGTATGAATTGTGCTGTCGATTAAATGACTAGCCTGGCCTAGAGTTGCGTTTGTGGTTTGAAAAAATTTACTTAAAATATTTATTGTAACGAGAATTAAGTGCAGTATATGTAATGATACTATGAAATCCGGTTTTGTAATGATTGTTAGCAGCCCAATCGCTTCAACAGTACCTTTATCACTGCTCTCTGCAACCTCTTCCTCCAAAGTTTGTTTAACAGCTTAGAAATTGTTCATAGCTGCCTTACAGTTTCAAAGCGACAACCCCATCTGGTGCTATTTAGACTTCCCATTTCACGTTTGGCATCTATTCCAAGAGATTTTTGTATCTTACGAAGCCTAGTATGATGACCCGGTTCTGAAAAATGACAGTACAACGATTCTATACTATTAAAAAAAGTCTTTCTCAGAGGTACGTTTTCGCCAGAATCTACTACTACCAGATTTAGTTTGTGTGCTAAACAATGTATATAAATAGCATAAGGGTGAAATTTTTTATAATGGCTTGCAAGCTATTATTGTTTCCGGACATTACACTAGCGCTGTCATACGATTGGGCAACAATTGGTGTATCACCCAATTGGTTTTTATTCAAATTTTCAAAAATCAGCGTAGCCAAACCTTGAGCATCCCTATACATAGAACAATCAATGAAACCAATAAATCTTTTCACCACGTCCAAACCATTAAAGTATCTTTTGATCATTGATAACTGCTGTTCTTTGTAGCATCTAGCCTCGTCTACACTCAAAGATAGAAAGCCACATATTTTTGCCTCTTTTGCAATTTCTTCCATGGTCAAAGAGGATATAATTTCGATGATTTTATTTTGAATATCCGGGCGGCAGTAATTAGGATGTCGTTCAAAGTGAAGAGCAAAGTTTTCATCGTATTTTAAAACAAAACGGGAAAATTCCAAAAAATTACCCCTATTCTTAGATGCCAGATTTTCCCGATGCCCTCGTAAAGGCATACCCTGACGGACAAGAATCGAAATAACATCAATGAGTTTTAATATATTATCTCCATTTTGAATAACTTATTGCTCCTGTTGCTTTAAAGCTTGCTGGTAAACATCTTCAGCTACACGAAATTTTTGGTAGGAGACATATTTTTGAGCGCATTCCAAGTGAAGAGAAGACTCTGTGTATTTTTGGCATTTTTCTCCTAGTTTTTTCCAATTATTGAACCCAATTTTAATAAATTTTTCGTGCTCGTCCCATATGCCTACCTTACCAAAAATCGTGCACACAAAACAGTAGATCTTGTCTTCTTCTACGCTGTATTCTACCCAAGAATATTGCCTGTAATATGTACATGAGTAGGATCTGAAGTTTTTACCTTTTTTTGTTTTTGGAAAATTTATGTTTGGTTGCCGTGGTCCAGTTTGCATATTACCCAAAGTTCTCTGGCTTTTAGCATCATCAGCAGATGTCGAATCTAATGGAAGTTCATACTGCTGCTGTACGTCAGCGTCGTCAGCTGTTTGCCTCGTCGGAGTCGTTTGCTGAAAACTATTTTCTGAGACTCCTTGAACTTCTGTCTCACTCATTTCTTGGGGATTTTCTTCGTGATTTTCTTTCGAAATGCTTGGTGCTACTTTCGACAGTGGAGACGAACTGGAGATCATATTTGTGACTGTTTGTTTTTCCATTGTCAAGTGTTGGAGTAACAGATTTTTTGAAGAAAGATCTTATATCTTCAAATTTCTTCATTTTTAATCTAGAAAATAAAAGTTCATAAAAATCGAGCCCAGTTCACTTTTAAAATAGTAATATATATAGTGGAAGCGTCACTTGTGAGACTTTTTCAACTTTTATTTACAAATTGCGCTTGCACTATTTCTGTATATATTCATCTTCTGGTCTGAATTCAGTTGGAACTTGTCGCAAATAAATAGTTACAGTGCTGGAGTGCATGTGCGAGCGACACGGGTGCATCTTACACACTTGTCTCGTAAGCAAAAACGTACAGCAGCTCTTGTTTTGGAAATGCGCGGGACCGTCGATAGTCGTTTATTGGTTTTTCATACATGTATCTTCATATATTTATGTGTATAAAACTTGTATATAAATAGACTTTTGCATAGACATAGCAACTGCAGTAGAAACGTGGCGGCTGCATATAGTACAGTGATTTAGGTTAGAAAGTGTGCTCTCGCGAAAGAGACATGCAGCCCAGCAGACGGACCTCGCACGCACATTACTGCAGCCTCACTATTTATCATTCAAAGACTACTAGTTGGACTAATCAGACAATACTTAGTTTATACAGATTATCTATACTTACCTAACAGATAAATTCAGAGACACAACGTAAATCTCAATCAACAGTTTAATGCGTTACTTTATAAAGTGTATAGCAGCTCGGTTTATATACTCAAACGCTGATGGGTAACGTCTGACTCTGGTGTGCAGGTGTGGCTGTACTTGACTCGCTCTCAGGCATATACTATATAACTATACTCTCTGTCCGTCCCTCTTGTTGCGCATGAGCAGGATTCATATATGCTTTCTTATGATAATAGATATCTGATCAGAAATTATTCTACGGCATATATACGGCCCGTACACGGTGCCGTGAGATCGGTGTACCGTCTACCGAGTGTGTTAAGGTGAGTGTACGGACCGAGCATGGCTGTCGGTACCTATCGCCACCCGTGTACTATCCGTACACTGCCCGTACTGGTTGTAGGCTAATACTAACACTACGGGCCGCTTACGAGCAGTGCACGGATAGTACACGGGTGGCGGTAGGTACCGACAGCGGGACAGTCATGCTCGGCCCGTACACTCACCCTATCACAAGCGGTAGACGAACCGTGAGCATTTTTCTTCAACTCAGAGTGATAATGACAGGGTTTAGCTAGATTTTGGTCGAAAACTTAAATTACCCGTTTGCCGCCGTTCGCGCCCCCCTGTCCCCCCGCCCCCCCCCAGCTACACCCGTGTCTGTTAGTAAGCTATTCATCACTACCTTCTATATTTAAATTTGTAACTCACTTTAAATTTTAATACTGAATTACTGTTTATTAATAAATTTGTTTAAATATTTTTTGGTTTAAGGTAGGGGGCCCAGTAGTGGAATGATGTCCCACATAGTGAAATACTTCAGAAATTTGAAAAAAAATATTTTCTACAGGTTTTACGCGTTGAGAAAAAATTTAGTTTATTAGAAATACTATTCCTTTGTATAAATACGTTTTATTTTTCATCTCTTGGAGAAAGTAAATAAAATTATAAAAGTCCATGTCGTCTTTTCCACGATTTGAAACACTGAATGAGTAGGACTGACTCATACTTCTTTATTGAACGATTAGTAATAGAATAATTGTAATTGCATCAATAGAAAGCAAACTATTAAAAAGCACAATGTTCATATATTTCATGGGAAAAAAATTTTTTGTTAAATATGAACGACTTTTCTCATACTATGCCATTTGACTTTATGTACACCTCATTTTCGCATGTCCATATTATTGGAATGGCTCTTTTCTGCGTTTCATATTCAGGTACAGTTGCCCGCGTAAAGTACGTATTGATGAAATGTAGCCTGAAGCTCATTGTTTTTTTAATGTTTTTCAATAAAAAAGTGAAATTGTCAGCCGATATTTGTTCAGTCTCTGACAGGAACAACTGTTTTTTATCTTTTGGTCCATAAATAAGTAAGTTTAGTATTTAGATACTTTAAAAATCAGGATTTTATTTATTCCAACCTATAAGCTATGTTTACATGTATACATTTTCTATGAAAGAATACTGAAGTAAATCATGAAGTGCTAAAATAGCTTATACTTATTTTTTGTAGTACTTACTCAACTACCAGTATTAAAGTTGCAAAAAAAGGGGTGAATAAAAGTAGAGAGAAAAGTGAACTTCTGGACCAAAACAAAAAATCTGACAAAAAGAAAATTTCAACACATGTAGTTAAGAGTGGAAAAAAAGCAGTGTTCTTTTGATTGGCAAAAAAATAAAGAAGAAAAAAGTAAAAGCTTGTAAAAAGTACACTTTAGAAGATTTGGAAAATGTTTTACATTTAGTTAAGACTGGATTGTCTCTGAATAAAGCAGCTAATGCTTATAATGTACCTTTGGCCACTCTTTTTAGAAAAAAGAAATGTCCCTCAGAGTTTACTTTAAAAAAAGACCCTCCACCAGTATTAAGCATTACAATAGAGGAAAAAATTGTAAGCTGGATTACTTTCAGAGGTGAAAGGAGTTACCCTGCAACAAAAGCTGAGTTGTTGGACTCTGTCAAAACATACTTGGACTTACTGGGAGAAAATACTATTTTTATTTAAACAGACTAAGTCGACACTGGTATAAGGCATTTAGGAAACGTCGTCCACAGCTCTCAATCAGAAAGCCTCAGCAACTGAGTAACACACGAGCTTCAGTTAGTCAAAAAGATTTAATAAACTGGTTTGCAGAACAACAAAAATATTTAGAGAAGAAATGTTTGTTAGAAGTTAGTCCAGAAAGGGTGTATAATTGTGATGAAACAAGTGTTCCTCTTTGCCCTGAATCAGAGAAAGTATGGCAGCCAAAGGTTCAAGAAATGTCTACAACATCACTGATGCAAGTAAGGAGTCCATCATTGTTTCTTTTACCTACAGTGCTTCGGGAACCCGAGCTCCTCTTATGATAATGTTTAAGTACACTGAAAATTTACCACCAAAAATCGTCGAAAACACTCCAAAAGGTTGGGGCATTGGAACATCGGATAGTGGTTGGATGACCACAGAGAGTTTCTACGAATATGTTACAAATGTTTTCCATTCTTGGTTATTGAAACAAGGAATCCAATTTCCTGTCATTTTGTATCTAGATGGGCATTCCTCACATGTCACCATTCCATTGGTTTCATTCTGCAGAAAGCATCAAATAGAGTTGATTGCATTGCTTCCTAATTGTACTCATATTATGCAACCATTGGACATATCTTATTATCATCCTTTCAAAGACATGTGGAGAAAAACAGTTCTAAAATACCAAGTTAAAAAAATTTTAAACCAACTGAGCAGAGAAGATTTTCCTTTTGCATTAGAAATGACTTTGAACAATTTTAAGCAAGAACAGAATGTAGCACAAAGTGGATTCCGAGCATCAGGGCTTATGCTTTTCAATCCTCTAGCTGTTGATTATGATGTGCTTCATAAAAAAAAATATGTTGCACACAGCAAAATCAACCCATTGACAATCAAGATGCAATCAGTGAAAGAAATGTATCAATGAAGGACTTGGAAGATGATGAACAGCATTTAGCAACATTTGAAAAAAATATTTTATCTGAATCACTCCAAGATTTTCAAAATACTGAGAGAATGAAATCATGGCCAAGTAATATAGAAGATAGATCTTTATTGCAGTACTGGCTCAAAGTAAAAAAATCTGGTATTGATTTTTAGTTTTACTCTACCAATTGAATATCTTCCAAAGAAAAAGAGATCAAAGCTTGAAAAAAAGGGTTTTCCAAAACTCACATCAGCTGGAACATCTGACGAATGGTTGAATATGCACTTAGAAAAACAAAAGGAACAAAAAATCAAAGAAGAAAAGATTGTTTAAAAGAAACAGTTGCAGGAAGAAAAAAAAAGATTAGATGAAGAGAAAAAAAAGATATTGAATAGAATAAGGGCTTTAAATCCTAAAATAAAAAAAAAACCGCAGCAAGAATCATAAATTATTTATTCTACAACCAATTCATTTATTTTTGTACTTGTAATATTTTTTTACTTATTATTACTTAATGACGCGTTTTTAGAGTAAAATATTTTATTGCCAAGTATTATTTAGCCTTTAAGAGGGTGCAAATATTTTGTAATGTGTTCAGTTGAAAAAATTGTTGGTTAATAAAACAAAATACGAATATTTTATAACCATTCTGCTTCCGGGACATGTGGTATTTCAGTACTGGGACATTGCGGTTGTAAAGCATTTCACAATACGGACAAGAACCTTTTGCTATGTTTATTTCAAAAATTAATAGTTAATTACTATAAGATATAAAATTTTCGACTTTATTACAAACTACAAGTCTTACTTCGTCATTGAAACCATTAAACAAATAATTTTATTGCTTTAACACGCGATAATTCGAAATATTAGTAGATGCCTACTCAATTTTCATTTCACTACTAGGCCCCTTACCTCACATTGAT
This sequence comes from Copidosoma aretas, assembly GCA_030522625.1. Lineage (NCBI taxonomy): Eukaryota > Metazoa > Arthropoda > Insecta > Hymenoptera > Encyrtidae > Copidosoma > Copidosoma aretas. Next base: position 3,161 of record JAPYYV010007039.1, on the reverse strand, counting down.
AAACTATCAAACAATTAATTTAGTAAGTTTTTCAAAACTTTTAAAATCAATTGCATTTTCAGCTTTTCTATACATCGATTATTACGTCTTTCATTGTATTAATTTGTTAGTTTTTAAATAGATAACTAATTATTTTCTGAATTTTTACACTTTTTAAAAAATTTTTTTTAAAAAAGTTTAACAGATATAATATTTTCCATCATTGGCTTATAAATATAAGGTTCTATAGATAAGTTATTTAATTTTCATTGCGTATTATTATTTTAAAATTGGAGCTGGGATCATTACCGAACAAATTTCGGCACAATCAGCCACATCTACAAATATTGTTTGCCGGAAAAGTATAACTCGATACATGGGTGCCCAAGGTTTTTCAAAAATTTTTCGTACATTAATGCAACTTTCTTCTTGACTGACTAAAAATACACGATTCTATAATTACTTCTGAAATAATTATAATACACCCACTCTTCCAATAACCTAAGTATTAAAAACAATAAATTAAGTTTTGACTTCAATTATTGGTTTTCCCTTTGGATATTGGGTTGAACTATATTGGGTTATTCGGTTAAAGGAGCTAGAGATTCATATTTATGCTATTTTCTGAAATTACTTTCAATTGGTAGATAAATTATTTATAAATTAACATTGTAATCGGGCGAGCTAATTTGGTGATTTAGTTTAAGGTGCGTAGATTTTGATTTATTTGAAATAAGTATTGAGCTGAAGTGTACGTGTGTTCCATTCAGTATCTGGTTCATCGTCGGTATTACTGTTAGTCACATTTTTTGTTTTTCGCCGTAGTGACACAAAGTTGGTTACAATTAGACGTCGTAGTGAAGCATTGTATTAAAATACATATTTTCTGTTGGACAAATATGGAGCTTACTTACCCTGAAGTATAATTGGTTTTCTCTGTTGTCAAAAGCATGTGGTATCAAGCCAACGTCGTCTATTGACATCATGATTGAAATTATAATACACCTATGTAGTAAGTACAATACACGGAAGAAAAGTGAATATGTTGTAACCAATAAAGAAGAAAGAATTAAGAAAATATTAAAATCAGCAGACACATCAGGCTGCAACGAAGAAGAACTACAACACGAGCGCGAACTAATAGAATTCAACCCTTGGGTATTCGTCCTCGACGGAGAGCCTATAAGAGCAACTAGCGTCTTAAAACACAAGATACCTACAAAGACAGACAAACCAACTATAGCAAAAAGAATTAGGTACCCGACCGCACTAAGGGAACAGTTAAATAAGGAGTTGAAAAAATTAGCGGACCAAGGCATAATCGAATCCTCCACGTCGCCGTATAGTTCCAACACATGGATAGTACCCAAGCAGGCGGGCCCAAACGGGGAGAAGAGATTGAGAGTGGTAACGGACTTCAGACTACTCAACGAAATTACGGTTGGTTCGTGTCACCCACTACCATTCCAAAGCGATATTCTAAACCATCTTTCATCTGCCCGCTATATAAATGTAGTGGACCTTAAAATGGGATTCTTTCAAGTAGAACTTGGTAAAAAAGACGCTCATAAGACAGCATTTTCTAGACCAGATGGCCACTACCAATACAAACGTATGACAATGGGCTGCACTGATTTACCAAATACATTCGTACGTGTGATAACATTAGCACTGGCAGGCCTACAAGGATATGAAATAGAAGTATACATGGACGACATAATGCTGTTCGCAGTAACGTTAGAAGAACAAGAAAGACGATTTAAAAGATTAGTTAAACGTTTGGATGATAACAACCTAACAATAGAACCAAAAAAAATGTCAGTTCCTCAAAAAAAAAGCGAAAGTATTAGGCCACATAGTTGGCAACGGACAAATAAAAACAAACCCAGACAAAATTAGGTCTGTAAAGAACTATCCAAGACCTACAAACGCAACGAAAATTAAACAATTTTTAGGTCTTACGGGATATTTCCGCCGTTTTATTAAAAATTACGCAAAAATAGTACAACCAATTTCGAATCTTTTACGAAATGGCACGGAATTTAAGTGGCGGAAACCTCAACAAGAATTCTTTGACACTGTCGTTAACGCTCTTTGCAGCAAACCCGTACTCTCAGCACCGGACATAAATAAGCCATTTATAGTTACAACGGACGCATCAGACTACGCGATAGGCGCAATATTAAGTTGAGGGAAAATAGGCGAAGATCACCCTTGCGAATATGCATCCCGCTGCCTAAAAGGTAGTGAACTTTGCTACCCAACATAAAATATAGAACTGCTTGCCATAGTTTATGCAATAGAGCAATTCAGACCATACTTATACGGACGGAAATTTACAACTGACCACGGCCTCTAAAACATTTCCACACATCGAAGAAACCGGATCTGCGATTTAAAAGACTAAAGGCAGAACTACGTGGCTACGAATTTGACGTTGTCTATAGACCCAGGAGAATGAATAGGGCACCTGATGCATTATCGCGCAACCAGATCCTGAAAAAAGGAGAGAAAAACCCTGAATCACCGCGCAGGGAGTTATACGACCTCGCAGAGAAACAGGGAAAAGAGGGATTTGGTGACACGAACGCACCACCGCCACCGGCGAGGATATACAAGATTCGCACAAGACGGGAGAAAAATATAATAAGAATGGACAGGAAAAATCAAATCGAAATTCCCAATTCTGACAAGTCAGACAACAAGGTAAAGAAAAAGAAATGCCGGAGAAATAATAATTCAAGCGAATATACGCTAAGCAACGACAGTGACGCGGACTCGGAGTCGAAATGGCCGGAGACAGAATCACAAAGAATTGAAACACTAAAGGTAGGCAAAGCAACAAAAAAAAGACATGGACCACGTAAACTCCCAACAAAAACTGCAAATAAAAAGGAGAAGGGCGGAATACAGCCAACTGCAGCAGGCGGCAGTGTCGAAGAATTTCTATCGCAAGGACCAATTAATGAAAAACTTGCATTCATGCGGAAAGATGAAAATATGCAAAAAGAAGTAAAACTCACAAGTACGCCTTTTACCAAAAGGGACGAAAAACAAAATTTACAACGTAAGACTCGTAAACACCAGCTGGATACACTACATAGAAAACCCACAGAATTTTCCAATACACCCGAACTTGAAGATAAATCGAAGGAAATAATAATAGCAAACTGCAACACACC
>JAPYYV010007038.1:0-24976 GCA_030522625.1 Copidosoma aretas | reverse complement strand
GGGGGGGGGGGGGGGGGGGGGGGGGGGGGGGGGGCACATAATCAGGGAGGCCGCGAGCCCGCTGTAGATGAGTTGTTATATGCAATAGGTGTTCTTTACCATTAGCCCCATATACCTCTAGCCCTTTTGTAGCCTATTTCCATGTACATAACAATTATGTAATCTCGACGTCGCCTGGGAAGAAAAGAGGGATGACTCGGCTGCAAAATAAAAAATAAAAATACATACATCACTCCGGCTAATAAGGATAATACTCTTGTTTGTCCAGAAAAATTCTAGTAAAGCAAAGTTGTCCCTCTGTTCTTCCCAGGCGACAGTATAGGTACTTACATACATGGAAGCTCGCACGAAATTCACCATTTTGGATATATATAAATATAAATATTTACGTGGTTGTTGAACATTTTTAGTCGAACCAAAAACACACGCTGCTATATATATATACACATACTTACTACTGTTAATTATTAAGCAAGTAAGTCTTGCAAAAATAGAAGAAAAAGATGAGATGCAGTAAGCTGATTCAACGATGGTGATTATAGCAAGTCACAATAATATTGATAACAATGATGATGATGATGATGATACTGCGAATGAGAAAATAGTTATATAATACAACACGAACGAAAATCACATTGTACAGGCGTTGGTGTTCATCACTTTGACTCGTTTCGTCAAAGATTTTTCTACGAAACTTATACATAATTATGTAGTTATAAATAGTATATTATTTTTATTTTATTATTATAATTATTATTATATTCATACACGCACAATAAAGTGTATATAGGTATAAATACATGTATGTACGAACGTTAACGTACAACTAATAAATTATATATATGCAAGTGAGAATGGATACGGTGTGACTATTAGTGACATACATAGAAATATATAAGCAAGCGTATGTACGTACATGTATTTAATTGTTTTAAAATTTTTTTATAATGCTTATAAATATACAATAATTACACTGCAAGTTGCAACGTACAAAAATCGTACCATATTTAAAGTACGATTTATTATAACTGTACTCGATTCTATATAGCGTACATCAAATGATAATGATGATGACGATTATAATAATATAAAGATTTATGTATACTGCGTGCAATTTATTTGATACAAGTTTTGTGTGAGCTTAAATCAATGACTATAATACCTATACTCTATAATAGTTAAACAGTAAAACATGTTGGAAGAAAAAGTTATAAGACCGATATATGCGAGAGGCGGAAAAAGAAAAACAGCGCATCATGCATATAGAAACGCAAACGCACTGACATTTTGCACACACCATGCAAGCGCAAGAATTAAAATTTGCTAAAAAATCTACACCACGTTTTGTAATCAATTTTTATTGAATCCCTTCACGTTGGGAATAATTCTTAATGTTTAGATAAGCGAAAAAAAGAAGAAAAAAAAAAAACTGTCCGACTTTCGTTTGGATTATCGGCGTTGTTTAATGTTCTTTGTTGAAAATATACATTTGTATTTATTGTAGACACTTAATCAGCTCGACATTACCTCGTAGGTTTACTGTATACATATTGTTTTTAATTTACCTTTCTTCCATGCATAAGTAGACACTCGTTTTTCAGTCTCCATATTCTTATTATTTTTTTTTTTTTTGTATCGTTGAAGTTTTTTGGGCAATAAAAAAACAAGGACCACTGAGTCATCAACAACTGGTCCTACAATACAATATACATCTATATTATGTAACAAATACTATTGTTGAGGAGAAAAAAAAAAAAAAAGAAAAAAAAAAAAAAACGTTGCTGAGCAACGTCTTATTGAAATCGTTCGCATTCGTACTTATTTCTCGCAACACTCGTAACAATTAAGATGTACACCAATCACGTTTGAAAGAGTATATGCGTTTATTTATTTCAAATTGAAGTACAAATTTGAATAGGTACAACAGCAGGCACACAACGAGTCGTATAAAAATTACTCTATGAATCAACGTATACATATGTATTATACACTAATATCAAAAACTTATCCAACTGCACCGTGGTACATCTCTAAATTTAAATTAAGCAGGCATTATATACTGCGGCCCTACTTCCAGACAACATACATTATACCCCTGCACATATAGAATCAGACTCACGTCCTGTTCCTTAAAACCACCACGGCCACCGTCACGGACCGTATCTTCCCGGCCAGCCTCCCGACCCGACAGACCAGCGCGAACTCGATGGGCCCGGCCACGGCGTGGACCTTCGTGGACAGGAGAAAGCCGGCCAGGTCCTCCAGATCGACGTAGCGCACCCGCACGACGAAGCCGTGGACGTAGTACGCCCTGTGCAGCTGGCGCATCTCCCGCCTGTCGAAGCGCGCCTCCAGCTGCTCGCGCAGTATCGAGTCGGCGTGCCGGTTGAAGATGGTCGGCAGCCCGAGGCCCTGCCGCCACTGGGCGAGGCTCTGCCTGAGGCTCTCCTCGATCTCCGCCGTTACGTCCGTCTCCGCCGCGTCCTCCCTCCCCGGCGCCAGGTTCAGGTCCACGGCCTGGACGCCCCGGGCGCCCGCCGCGGGGCCACTGCTGAACAGCAGCTGCCAGTCCTTGCTCGACTTGGGCTCGTAGCGCATGCTCGCGGGCGGCAGGGACTTTTGCGCGTTCTCCCAGATCTGTGGACGGGGAATTTTCGCTCGGGAGTCCTCGAGAGTTGGGGCGTTGCGGTGTTTTTGTCGAAAGTGCATCGGTTCTTTCGGGCCCGTTCTCGGCCATTTCATCGTTTTATATCGAAAACAATCGCGAGAGTAGCAAAATAACGATGATGCGTCCCGAAGTATCGAGAAAAAAAAAATGTATATACACCAAGAGAAAGTGAAAATTGATAGGAAAAACCCTGTGCCGAATCTTTTGTGTGCAAGAATGATACCAAAAAACGCACGTTCTGATGATTGATGATGCGCGAGACGCTGATGAGGGAGCAGCGGTTGTCCTGGAGGTCGTAGTGCTCGCCGTTCTCGGCGTCCCAGAGCGTGGGCTCCGAGTTCTCGCCGATCGTCAGAGCGAAGGAGGCCCACTTTCTCGTCTGCGAGGATCCTGCGACCCCCGGGGATGCAAGATTACATTAGAATCGAAACCCACGGGCACGAGAAAGACACGACCGGGAATTTTTACTGCGATAAGAGCAACCGTAGAGTTGTTGCAACGACAATGTTCACCGCGGTTTCACGGTGCTATTTTCGCGGCAGAAAAAATCGTCTCAATGGGGAGGTACGGGAACAACAAACAACATTTTTCATTTCCATTGGGTCGGTCAGGTTATGTATGGATGTATACGCTTTACTGGGTTATTGGGTGCTCCATGGCGCGAAAAAAGAAAACACAAATCCATCATGCCCGACGGACCCAATGGATCCCCATACATCCTTCTCCCATCGCGGCTCCGCGTCGACGCGTCGCGCGCGGTAAAAATTCCCCTGCACAGGCATCAACAACAAACCCAGTAGAACGTAGGACTGCAGCCCGAGGGCGGCGAGTAGGGCGGCGAGCAGTGCCGAGCGCCCGTAGTGGTCGACCTTGTTGAGGTTGAGGGCCTGCCGGGGCGTGAGGGGCCCGTAGTGTACGGGCAGGGGGACGAGCAGCATGACGAGGCCCGCCGCGTCCTCGGGTCCCTCGATCTCGGCCAGCCGGTAGGGCACGACGAGACAGCGCTGGACGGCCTTGCAGAGGGCGTCCACCGAGCCGGGCTCCAACTCCCGGCCGGCCAGAGCGCCGCCCGTCTGCTCGAGCTTCATGAGGACGTAGACGCGCGTGTGCCGGTGGCCCGGGCTCGCCTGGACGTAGCCGAAGGAGACGCTCGGACTGTAGAGGGACGTGAGACTGATCCAGCGCTCGAACTGCTGGAGACTGCCCCGGTCGCTCTCGAGGGGCACGCGAGCCTCGCCGAGCCACTGCAGGCCCCAGACCGGGTGCTGGTCGAACAGACGGAGCTGGACGCAGGGCTCGTAGCTGCTGTTTTTAATCGTCGGGTGTAACGTTATTATCATTATTTGTCATTGCTTTGTACGATTTGCATGGAAAATAGTTACAATCGCGGAGCCCACGCTCTCGGTTACGAAACGGAGAATACCTCGAGTTGATTGGAATAATAATACGATTCGAGTTTCCGGCGAAAAAGAATACAAGACCGAAGCTCCTCGCTGGTGTAATAACTTTGGCCAATACAACAGAGTGACGGGCTCGCGATTCAAAATTCCATGCGCATGTGTCGAGCATTAACATCCATTTTGTTCTTTTTTTTCGAACTTCTATTGTACAATGAATTTTAAAAAATTGCATTCCTACAGTGGATTCAAATATATGAGCGAGTACCTTATAATTGTATAACTCGACCGTTAACAGTTGACGAGTCGAGTATATAATTATTCGCAAGTAATCATCAGATGATAATATATCAAATACACATCCATCAACTCTTGATGGATCATTCGTTAATTAAGTTTCTAGACATTTTTTCCATACACGAGTGTGCTCTTTTTTTTTTGGCTAAAGCCATGATCATTACAAGTGGGGAGATTTCAGACTTTGTTTAATTTACAGATGTATATTATAGCAGAAAAGGGGTTTTGTTCGAAAGGAGGGACGATAACATCTGTATACAGTCATCAGACGAGCGCGGCTCACCTCATCGGCTTCGAGGCGGGTATCTCGAACTGCAGGGTCTGCTGCCAGACGGGGGCCGGCCCGTCCGAGGAGCCGGTGCAGCGCAGCATGTCGGCCCACTCGACCTCGACGATCGGCTGGACGAGGGCCGACTCCTCCCTGAGCGGCACCTCGACGCCCCGTAGTATCGTCACGGTGAACAGCTGCCTGCAGCGCCCGGCGTGATGCGGCTTCGGCGCCAGGGCCGTGCTGCTCCGCGACGAGGGCCTCAGGGGCCGCCTCTCCTGGAACCAGCTCCGCACCGATATGTCCAGCAGCGAGAACATCTGCTCGGCCACCACCGCGTCCGGCTGCTCGGCCTGCAGTCGCTTCTTTATCTGCGGGGTGTTTCGAGTTCGTTGCGTGCGTTTACATTTTTCGTTACACATGGGTCGGAGCTACTCTTTTACGCGATGGTAATAAACGTCGTGCTACAAACTTGCTTTAAAAAATGTTTCAGTACCACGCGCAACAATGAACTTGAATTCTCTCGATATCACAGGATGGTGATGACCAACATTTTATGCAAAAGATCGTAAACATCAGTTCGACTCTTTCGGAACGCAACATCGCGGAGAGAAAACAACAGTACGCTCCTCCTCCGAATCGACGGTTATTAAAAAAAATCCACATCATAATTACCGCCTCCTGTCGCTCCCCGGGCCTACCGGGCGGCAGGCCCACCGCGAGACACAGGGCCGGATCGTGGAGCAGAAAGTACCCCGGCCGCCCGGCACCCTGTCGCCCGTCGCGCCTCAAGCGCGCGAGCGAGCAGCTGTTCCTCGGATCGTTCGGATCGCTCACCGACGGCGTGTACAGATACGTGCTCGGCTCCGGGCGCTCCGGGTCCCTGCCCATCGGCCTGACCGACACCGTGCACACGACGATCCCCGAGCGCGGCCGACCCGCGGCGTCCCCGATCGAGAAGTCGATCTCCATCCGGCGCTGCCGGGCCCGCCGCTCGGGCAACGGCAGCGGCAGGAAACCGCTCAGGGCCCCGTTCTGGGCCTGAACCTGCATCGCAAAGTGGCTCGGATCGAGGGCGCTGCGGACGAAGAGCTTGTGCAGCTTTCGATTGAACGGCTGGACAGCCCGGCAGACGGCCTTGCCCCGGAACAGCAGCGCCACGCTCGCCACCTGCAACGCGCCTCCTCCGGCTGCCTCCTCCGGCCCGGGTTTCACGAGCACGTCCCTGATGGCGATCTCGAGGAGCTTGCCGCAGGCCCGCTGGCTCCCCTCCTCCCGGAAGCTCATCTGGCGCTCGAGGGGATAGGGCTTGACCACGCGACTGGTGAGGGGATTGTCCGAGTGGGAGTAGAGACCGTCCTCGCGGAAGGACTGCTTCTCGACGGCGGCGCTCCTGACCCGGCTGGGGCTGCGGGTCACGATCCCCCGGTCGTCGACCCGGCGCTGGAAGAACGCGCTACGGTAGCAGAGACCGAGACCCGGCCTCTCCCGCGAGGACGAGCGCTCCGGCGGCGGGCCGGCCACAAAGTCCGGTCGCTTGCCCGCGGCCATCGTCGCGGTACTTTTTTGTCACTATACAACTATGTGGCTACGTCTCCCCGGAGGAGTTTAGCGACGATCCTCCATCGGTACTCTGGGGTGTACTAAGTACTGCTCGAGGGCAACCAACTGTCCGTTGTACAAGCGAGCACGTGAAATTTGTTTGCACCTCTGTTGCCGTGGTAACCGCCGCGAGTACCCTGCTATATACCCCCTGTGACGACAGCCTGCTATAATCTGCTTATTCTTACGATTTACCCTCTGATTGACTTGAATTTTGACAACGCGCGGCTATACCTATAAGTACAGGTATATATATATATGTATACCACCCACTACGTCGCATCACAGCAGAGAAGCACAATCGACCTCGGGCCCAAAGTAGCCGAGGTTCTGGTTCAAAAAGCTTATCCTCATGAGATCGAGGACGTTGACCTGGCCGGCGAGCAGCTCGGCCCTCCTGTCGGCGACGAAGCCCCGTTTCCTCGGGAAGGCCCGCTCTGTGCTGACCTGCACCGCGGGCACGGCCAAATATACCCTGGCCAGTTCGGCGAGCCTCGGGAACCTAACGGCGTTTCGCCTCCACCACTCGTTGATCCTCGTGCGCATCGGCGCGACGGTCTCGCAGATGTAGTGCGCCAACTCGCTCTCGGCCACGCTCGCGGGATGCTCCTCCGGCTCTGCGGCCGCCAGATACGATTCCAGCCGCGAGTAGTCCGCACCCCTGCCCGGCAACAGCTGTTTCCCACCGGCATCGGGAGCCGGGTCGACGCCGACCATCCTGTCCCTGATGATGTCGAAGACCGCGAGCCTCTCCTCGTTCGATAGCAGTCGCGCCTTGAACCTCGGGTCCAGGACGGTGGCGACTATCATCGACTCGTTGGCGCCGAGCGCGTGCCCGAACCTCGAGCACATCGACCGGGCGAGTCGCCCCCCGAGACGGTCGTGGCACTCGTTGTCTCCGGAGCTCACGAGCTCGAAGACGCCCCGGGCGATCGGTATGTAGACCGACAGGGGCGGGTAGGGCTCCCGGGACAGCAGGTCGCTGGCCTGTCGGAGCGGCGCGAGAACCTTGGGGTGGGAGGTACAGAGTTTTCTTGTTTACAAATGTGCGGCCGGGACTCGACACGAGGTTTTATGCGTCGTGCATCTCGAAACATTATTTTTCAAAAACGTCGTATTCGTTGAAAAATTTGGGTGCAAAACTTTTGATTCACGCGTCTCCAACAAGGCAGCCTGAGCAAGTAAGGTGCAGGATGTCCTGGTGGTTTTTCAAACGTTCGAAACATTTCGCGTGCCGTTTCAAAGATATCTGAATTCGCCAACGCGGTTTGTGGCGCTTTCGGTGCTGATACACCGCATCCAGAGAGATTTTCTCAACTTTTCGCACCACGTTCAAACCACCCTGCAATCTATTCTGCCGCTTGTGCAACATACCTCGACGAAGCGGGCCATCGACTCCCAGTCGTCCTCCGTCAGCCGTAGATCATCCGGGGACTCCCGGAGAAACGCGCCGACGGCGCCGCGCAGCTTCAGAAGGCTGTCGAACATCTCGTGGACCGAGTTCCACGAGGGCACTACGTCCCTGTGGAGCAGGCTGCCGCACCCGTCCGACCTCGACCAGAGGGCGGAGAGGAGGCGCTCGCACTTGGACCTCAGAGCGTCGAGCTCGCCGAGGGGGCCGGGGGGGTCGAGGGCGTCCTCGATCGTCAACTGGAGCAGCCGCGCCAGGCACGGCACGCGGATCCAGTCTGGATCGAGGCCCGTCGCCCCGACGACGTTCTGGCCGTTCGCGGTGACGATGTGCACGACCAGGGCGCTGCCGCTGTTACCGCAGCCGCCGCCGCGCACGGCGAATCCGTACTTGAGCAGGACGTTCTGGACGAGGTGGAAGAGGTCCTGGGCCGTGTTCCACGCGCGGGGCAGACTCTCGAGCTGCAGGAGAAAGTGCCGGGGCTCAAAGTCCGCCGTCCAGTAGTGGGCGGTTATCGACATGTGGTCCGTCACGCTGCGCCCGGTCCAGCCGTCAATGCTCAGGGCTATCTGCCTCACGCCTCTTTTTTCTTTTTTTCTTTTTTTCTCACCCCAATCGCGTGCATCAGTACGCATGTCGAGTACAGCTATCGTGAATTCATCCCATGGCTATTACCTCTGGCCAGATCGCTCCTGACGGTCTGCTGCACCTTGAGCTTCACCTGGTCGTAGAGACGCGGCAGGACGACTTCGTAGAGCTGCTTCTCGCTGGGGAACTGGTAGAAGGGCTCGGTGAGCCGCAGAGAGGCCTTGAGGCGCTCGATCTCCGGGGTTGTGATGGGGAAGAGGTCGAGGGCGATGGAGAAGGCTATGCGCTTGGTTAACTTCTGGCGCTTGCTCGAGATTTCGTGGAACGACGGGGCCGGTCGGGGTTTCGCTTTCGCGGCTCGCGGGGACTTTTTGATGCTGTTGTTCATTTTTGCGACGGATCGTTTATTGGTCCGAAGAAGAACTTTGAAAGAAACCGTACTTATTTATTTCAAAACTCATAACTACTTCTAATAATCAATAGAGCGAAGGGATCTAAAAAGTACAAGTATAGGCTAAAAAAACTCTATTCTCTACGTATAATTATGTGCGCGCTGGAAAGCGTACGCTAGCTTCTTTTGTTTGCGCGTCGGGTGAAATTGGCAGATGTTTATACACACGTTTATTGTATTTTAAAATAGAATCAACGGTGTAGGAAAAAAGTGCCAGATTCTAATTTTCTAAAAATATAACGCACTTATCAGCTCGAAAAAAATTTGTCAAATATTGCCTTATATATAAGTAATAAGAAAAAATTTTCCAAGAATAATAGTGTCTTGTACATTTCGATAAAAAATTTATTTAATATAAAGATAGCATTCAATCAACTCACTCGTCTCGCATCTGATGGATACAACATGATCCACCTTAGGTGTACAAACAGTTTGTCCATACGCACTGGAAGAAGACGTGTTTTTTTTTTAATTGACTTAAATTCACTAAAATGAATCGTCGTATAACTTTTGACGACTAAATATTGTCGTGAGTTCACATTGGATATTTATTACGGATGTTATTTTCAATGTAAATAATGTAAATAACATTTTATACAATTAACTTTTTTTTTAAACGAAATTTGAAGCTCATCTGAGCAAGTTACGGGATAATCACTCATATATCATGTGATCTTTCTTCTTGTGATGGTCGGAAACATCGCTTAATAATCGCACGACTATTTTAAACAGGGTGTCATTTTTAACCAAAACGGTTAAAATTATTAAACAAAAAGAAATATCAGTTTTACATTTTATTTTTAATTAAAGTGTCGATATGAAAAATAAACAAGACGTACATTATTATTAGACAAAAATTAATTTTTGTAAATCTACATTTTTACATAAATTTGTACAACAAATTGATTATTGTAAGGTATTTTAAAATTTTTTTCACATCACGTTTATTAGTATGAAAATAATAATAGAATTTTGTATTTATTAATCATTCAAAAATCTGTTTTTGTGAGATCAATATATGATTCGTCGATTACTTGACAGTAAAATGCTAGCTTTATATAATTATTTAATAATTCTTTGATTGCAACATCAGTAAAGACAACAGTTTCATAAGTCACTATTTCATTGATATTTTCAGTGAAATTCAATAACAGATCGCAAATAGTCGTTAAAAGTCCTTCAAAATCATTAAAAAACTTTGAAAATTTTCTAAAGTCTTTCAAAGTCTGAAAAAGTCTTTTAAAGTCATTCCGAGAATAATAAAGACTTTTAAGTCGCCAAAAAATTATTGCAGGTTCGAATTTGACCACAAGTCATTAGAAGTCATCTAAGGACTCCAAATGTCCTAAGAAGTCTTAAAAATTATTTAGAAGCATTTGAAAGTCATTGATGATTTTGATGGGACTTCAAAGTGAGCAGCTCATCGTCCTCTAGGTGCAGGATAGACTCAACACGGTGGCTTATGGGAAAAATTCTATCCTGTACCCTGGGACTGCACCCTTACACCTATCAAACTAGCGGCTTGTTGTATGCAAAGGACTACGCCTAGAAAATTTTTTTTTACCGATTTCAGAATTATGGCAGGATATGAAAAAACCGGCGACGGTAAAGATACAGATCATGACGACGTTCGGAACCCCGGTGATGCCTACAAAAAGTTTGCAGAGGGTGATAAAAAAATGAAATCGCTTGCTTCATGGAAGAAATACTATTGTAAGGAAAAAAAACGATTTAAGCATCAAAAGTATGATAATTTTTTATTTGAATTTTTGATGAATTTACATGGGAATATTTGTATCTATGGTTGTACGAATTTTTCATTTTGATTGTTTTTAAAGCACGACCGGTACTCGTCACGGATGTTGTCCGAAAGAGAGGATTCGAGTACATTTTCAAGCGTAAAGTCGGGAGCGACAGCAGCGTTGTGCCATCGACTTCGACGTCGTCCGCGGATACTCAAAAATCGGACCTCTTTCCCGGCGACAAACTGCTGATGGAGATGGATTTGTCCATGTTCGAAGGCGCCCCTGGCCAGCAGGAGCTGGACCGCATTCAAAGTCCAAATGAAATGAAAAAATTTAAATAATCAAAAATACACCATAATAGGTGAGTTTGCCTTAAGCCACAGCACCCATATTCCGTTTGATTGAGAGATAAGTTAGTAGCTGTTAATGTATTGTTTGAACAATGACACTCATTACAGTTGAAACTGCATATACAATGGGGGAAAGGAGAAAGGGAGGGAGAAACAACGCTCGAGGGGGCTCCGCCGAGTACCGCCGACGCAACGCGACTAGAACAAAATTTACAGTTTTTTTATCAGTACGTATGTATATACCTATTCTTTACTCGTACCTCTGTTGCTTCACATTTCAGTTAATATACGTTTTCAGCTGCTCGGGTTCTCTTTCTCTCTCTCTCACATTTTCCGTTTAAGGCGAGATACAGGGCTCAAACCGTTTTACGAACGTTTGGGTTGGTTCAGACTATCGACGCGGAGAAATTATTTTCGTGCGATCACCATGTATCGTACGCTGACAACGGATAGGCCTGAATATTTAAGGAATTTATTTAACGAGACAGGTGAATTGCGCAGATCCGAGCGCAAAGCTGCCTCTGAATTCCTCAGACCAAAAGCTTCCGCACAGGTTTACGAGCGATCTTTCACTATATCAACTTTGGCGCTATGGGTCAAACTCCCATTCAGTATCAGAATGTCGAAGACGCTGAACTCTTTCAAACGAGCTTTGTATAATTATCTATTTGCCCAAGATTAGCCATAGTACCGAATTTACACTGTATATTACTACTTAAATATATTCCCTGTGCCTACAACTAATTATCGGTTCTGGCATGAGACTGAATAATCAGGGTTCACCTTCGTTACCCGTTGATCATCTGGTCTCATGTACCTTAGAATGTACCACAGACTGTTAATAACTTATTTAATAGTACTTAACATGATTATTGCCTTATAGTTCCGCATTATGCTAAATTTAAATGTAAAACAAGCATTATTCCGTTATTCTTGTTATCTGTTGTTAAATTGCGCAAATTACTGTACACTAAATCTATGTAATCAAATGTAAAACTTAATTTGCCATTCGGGTCTTTGACCCTTGGCATGAATAAATTTGTTATCAATCAATCAATCTCTCTCCCTTTCTCAATCTAGCAAAAGCTTCATTCGGACAGTGAAGAAGCACGCGTTTTTTGAGACCAGCGTCGCGCGAACGTTCCCGTCAAAACAATTCACGATCACAATGCTAACTGTTTTTTCTGTTGCAGGTACACATCATAATCGTCATCATAGCACTAATTAACGCTTTTTTTTCAGCAATAAATATCATAATACACTAATCAATATTTATTTTCAGCTTACAAGGTTTTCCCTCCCCGGAGGGCTTTCTCCTTGCATTCGTCTTGTCCATTCCTCGACTCCTATCCATTAAATTCCTTTCCAGAGGAGCTACCTGGATTTTCCTTAGGATCGGCTTCACCGACGCAATGATGATAAGGAATATCCAGGTTCTGGGCATGCTGGAAGAGCTCCACTAAGTAGGGTGCGGAGGGGCCCACTCATCCCTTCCCCATCGCCATTCCCATTCCCACCTCAATTCATTTGTTTAACTTAATTGTATCTTTATGTAATTAATATTTATGTTTATTTTTATTTGTAATCAGTTTTCTCACACACTTTATTTGTATCAATAAATTTCTGGCTTTTTTTATACCTCCGGCTTTTTCCCTCTCAAGTCTGTAGTTTTATTTATCACGGCTGTTTCCTTTTTCTCCCTTATTTGTAGAAGCATCGACTGAGAAAACTGTAAGTGAAAAAAAAAAATCTTTTTTTTCCTTATAACTGTGCAAATTAACACTGTAACTTTTTTGCCACTTGTGCAACGTAAAAGTCGTTCCGGGTGTTACTCGAGCGCCAAACTGTATGTGCACGACCAGGGCGCTGCTGCTGTTACTGCAGCCGCCGCCGCGCACGGCGCATATAATATACAAGAGTAACGATACATAGACGAGACTAATTGACGTACATAATAATTTCAACGTTAAGAATACCAAAAAAAAACTGTTTATTAAATTTTATGAAAAAATCGTTGGACATTATTGTTTTATTAAATTGAATACAGCTTGTTAGGGCTGTTGTGTAGGATTGACCGAAAGATTCATAGGAACTATTCCTGGAGTAGTTGCGGTTCCCGTAGATTCTGCACTCATATCTGAATGCGTTACGTTTGTGTTTTCCGTCTGCAACAAAAAAATTATATGTTTGTGGAAAAAAAAAGCTATCAAAACAAAAAAGGTATAAGTCGTGGAACCCACAGCAGAAGTTAAACTCATCTTCGATTAAAAAGGAAGACATGACTTGTAATATATCTATTTATCGAACTCAAAGATGAGATTCAAATTTATGTAATACATTGGATAATGCAGAAGAGTTCTGAACCAATCAATGCACAGTTAATTTTGAACAGTGTAAATGAATAAAGATTGATGAATAATTGACACCAATGTAACATCATTGCCTACAATCAAAACTTTAACAGTGTAGTTTCTAATAACGTACGTGGGTCATTTCACAAAAATTGCGATTTTTCATGTAGCCTATGTTTATAAACAACTCATTTTATTATTTTCAGTCAAAACTTTTTCTAAACAGTGTAAACTGAACTAATTTTCTCTAGATAGCTTTTTTAAAATGAAGCAAAAAAAATATTTGCCATGGCCGTAGGATGTAAAAAAACAGGCCAAAATGTCATTACCGTAACACAAAGCATGAAAAATTTTCATTTTTAGCGACTTGTACTACCCATGTGTTGACTTTTTAAATTTTTTAGGATAAGTTTTCCAACAATCTGAATCGACAGCACTCTTTTTAGTAGTTTGGGAAGATTAATAAATTTTTCTAAAAGTGTACAAGCCGTTTTAATTGTGAAGCCTAGTTTTGGTACCTTTGAATTGCACGAGAGAGACACTTCTGGTGTGCATAGGTACCAAAATAAATTACATTGAAATATTCCGATTCGGGGCTTCAGAATTGCCAAAAAAGTACCATTACGGTAATGCTTTTTTGAATTAAAAAAAAATTCCATTTAAATTATTATATGTTTTCTAACAACGACAATAGAGCCAGGCAGAAGAATTTACAGCTAGTTTTGATCTCATATATCATAGAAAAATAATACGTAAATTCTAAACTCTAAATTTTCAAAATCCTATTTCACACAAAAATCATCACAGTTTTCATGAAAAGACTCAAGAATATACTATGTAGTCAATTTACTGACTTCACTATGTATACATTATTATTTTGTTACTTGTATTACTTATTATATTATACAATCACATTATTTACTTATATATTATAAAAAAACTACTCTATTTAAGTTTAGTGTGCAAGATAAGTCTACTCACGAAACATAATTTCCTCATTTCTTTATAGTCTGTCGTTGATCGCTCACTGCTCAGTAGAAAATGCGTGTTGACTCGACGAATGATTAGATCAAACTGTGAGCTTAGTCAACTGAGTGAGTCAGTGCCGTCAGTGGTCAACTGGTCAGTGACCTAGCTGAGGTGCGCACTGTATACTGCGCAATGAGATGCGCAGCTCACCAGATGATGCATTCACAGTGTGATCTAATCATTCGTCGAGTGAACACGTGTTATAGCGAACGATCAACAACGGAGCAAGAAATAAGGAGATTACTTTTCGTGAGTATACTTATCTTACACTTGAAACTTGAATAGAGTAGTTTTTAATAACGTATACGTATATGGTATAATACAATAGGTTATACAATAATTATTTTTTCATACTCAGTTATTTTATAATATAATGTACACATAAATACACAGTAAACAATTTTGTGTAGCGCTATTTTACGCTTATTATTTGTAAAAATTACACAAAATACTTAGTTGTACTTTGTACAAAAAGTTTGCGTACAAGATATGAGTACAATAGCTAAATAACACAAGATTTGTATACTCTTAACACGAAATTCGTGTAAAATTTAATTAACACAAAACATGTGTAGTCTGTTCAATTTCAGACATGATTTTTCTGTTTATAATTGAACAAATTTTGAACAGTATGGTCTAGCGTTTTAACGTTTTGGCACCAGCATCTTGGAAGCCGCTATATCAGGTTTTGACTTTTTTTGAAATTTCAGCAGAATTTCGGAATATTTCAGCTTGAAAAATTTACTGTATAAGGTACTCCTTAAATATCACGTTACTACGAGAACAAAATATTTCTAAGATATCTGGCAATCTAGCGGCATCATCAATAGCTTTGTTCACGAGTCCACCTTGGAAGCCTCAGAAGCCTCTTTTTTTCTATAGTCCATGTAATACCTTCCATACATTGACTATAGAAAAAAGGAGGCCTCCGAGGTGGACTCGTGAACAAATCTAATGCTTCGGCGTCAAGCCTTCGACTCTGGCTGCACTGGCGGCAGGTACTCAACAGCGGCGATCCGTGTACCTTTTTTCTTACCAAAGTAATCTTCTCTTTGTAACGAAAGGGTTTTTACCGCAAAGTAAACATTAATAATAGACCCGGTCTAGTCCGGAATCAAAAAAATAATTAGTACGGCCGCTACGAGTCAAAAAGATAAGTATCATATCTCGGCTTCGATTGGTCGCACAATTAACTTTTTTTTTTTTAGTTGACGAAAGATTAAGCGCATTCGAATGCAATATTTTTGCAAATCTCTTAAAAATTGAAGAAATCAAAATCCGTACAGATAGGTTTTTCGTTGATAACAAAAACTTTACAAACTGTAAATTTGTACCATGTTGTACTGCATTGTTGTATTGATATAAAACATTCCGAGTCTAATTCGTTTTTGCCTTTCTCAACTCTGTCCCATATTTTTGTTAGGAAAATTAATTTTGTACTGTTAAAAAAAATATAGTTCGTACGTAAAATCATTCGCTGAAAAACTTTTTCTCGAAAGTCATTTCGATAAAATCTTTTGTTTGAGAGATATCAAGAAAAAATCGAAAGAAACGCGGTTTTCAAAGTTATTTTGCAATAAAACAACCATCACGCAAAACTTTGTCCATTCTAAAAATTTTAATAGCTTACTATGTTAGTCAAGTCCTTTCTTTTAAGCCCAGTATCATCATCATCATATTCGATTTAAAGATCGCTTTTCGAACCTCAGGCATCCCGACTATAGAAATCCATGTTAAACAACGACCTTTAAACGCTCTGCATCGTAATTTTATCCGATTACCTTGTCAGTGTATAAAAACTCAATAAAAAACCTCTCATAGTTTCACTTTGAAGAAGGAAAAACTAATTGTTCAAAACTACATTTATTAAAATGATACAGTAAAATATTTACCGGAAAATGTTGTTCTGCTTCGCTTATTGGATTTGTTTCATTCATGTCTTCGACCTGAAAATAAAAATTATTTTAAAATTATTAAAAAAATTTTAATTTAAATTTATTCAAAAATTTTTTTTAATACATACCACCATCAAGTTATCTTCTACTTTTATCCTTTTTTGTGCAATAGTTCTCAATAATGCTTTGGCTTCTTCTTTTGTTTCATCATATTGCAAACATCTCTGAGCATAATCATTTGCTTCATCTAGTTCATTACGTTTCAAATGATACTGTGTTAAAAATTTGTAAGCACGACCTAATTCGGCTCCATCTGAATTTGCATATTCATCTGATACAAAATCAACGTAGACTGCAGCTGCGTTATCATGTTGTCCTATTTTTTCATATAATCTGAAACAGGAAAAAGTACATTATTTGTTACATAAAGCAAGCTAATTAAAATCAAATTTTTTTAGTAAAAAAAAAAAGAGATAAGAAAATCTGCTGATATTCTTCTGAGATAAGAAAATCTGCTGAATAACGTCTGTAATATAGACATAAGTTTAGAATTGACACGAAGTCTGTAGCCAGAAAATTTACTAAGAAATTGCTTTTGGACGTACATCAAATTACTGTTACAGTTATTAGTAAGTTTTGGCTCTCAAATTTTAATGGCCTTATTTAACGTTACAATTTAAGATTAATTTAGTAAAATAATGAAAAAGAAGGGAACAAGAGAGGAGATTTAAAACTAAATAACTAATAAAAAAAAAAAAAAACATTACGTTGCAAGCCGTATCAATGCCATTCCCTCAATATCACCCACATTGCAAGCTTTATAGTAACACTTCAAAGCTTCTGGTATTTTATCTAGTTTTTCATAAGCCACACCCAAGGCCAAAATCATTCTGCTGTCACGAGGTTTTAATGCATGAGCTTGTTTGTAGTAATACAACCCATAGAATGACATTTTTAAAATTTCATATGTTTGACCCAATCCGTACCAAGCTCTAAAATCTCTTTTATTAATTTCTACAAGGCAAAATTTTTATCTGTTAAGTTGTAAAAACTACTTTTTAAATGTTTGCCAAATTTTACAATCTTTACCAATAGCTTGCCTGTAGCTGTGAATAGCACCATTAGTATTTTTCATTTCCATAAACTCATGTCCTAACAATGTCCATGCTGATATGTATTGAGGATTCAACTTTAATGCTCTATGAAAGTACATGACAGCCTTTTGATGATCTGTTCTTAGACTGTAATAATTGCCTGAAGAAATTTTGTTGTTGTGATAAGAAAGAATTAAATAAATTTAAATTTGTTCGTACCTACTATACAACATGTTTCCACCCGATATTTATCAATTTCTGTTGTTCTATGAGCTAAATACGACAATTCAATTTTTAATTCTTTGACATACAACAAATTCGAATATGTATCCATATTGTCAAGACGAAACGGATCATCTTCAATTATTTTTTCAAATATAATAATAGCATTATCAACATCTGTAAATAAAAAGACAAAATTATTTATAGCAATACCATTGATTTACATTTTAATACAAAAATATAAGTACATTACCTCTTCTGTGATCAAGTGCAATAGCAGTTTGAGCAAGTAAATAACCATTTTCACTAAACCCAAGTGACTGCAAAGTATAGTATATTTCTAAGCCCTCATCTATCAATTGTAGTTCTAGATAAGTATGGGCCATAAAAAACAATTTCATCCAATGAGAAGGTAACAGTAAAGTTTCCAGCATTTCACTATCTGTAATCAAACTTGACAGTTCCAACCAAGTTCCCCAATGCATTGGTTGTTTATGGACAGATTCGAGTAAAATTTTTGTAGCTTCCTTTGACAGTTGTAATTTCTTCAAAATAACACCATACAAGTATAAACCAAATCCATCTAAATTTTGAGTGGTATATTCTTTTTTTAATTTACAACATAGACGTTTTAAATTTTTATCATTCAACAAATCAGGTTGTATATCTGTCATATTATCAAGTCTTTTTTTTTCTCCAGATAAATACAGCGAATAGAAGTATAAAAATTTTCCTTTTGAAGTTTCACATTTTTCAAGAAAATATGCTGCTCTGTCATATTCTTTTACATCAAAATAGCTTTTGGCTAAAATAATCACATCATCGTTGCCACTTGCCTCGATTGGATTAATGTCAATAGAACTAATTTCATCAGTTGATTGTTTGATATCTTTTAAGGAAAAATTCAACTCTGCAAGCCTGTAAAAGAATCAGATATTTTCTAAGTTAAAAACCTTTTGTACAATGTGGAAATCACAAGAGAGAATAAACAATTCCCAAAATTGCATGTTTCTCACCCTTACCATGGCCTAGGGTGCTAAGAATATACATCTGAGATAAAGTATCTTTATAAATTTTGTCAATTGTTCATATACTTATCTATTGATAAGATGAAATGATTGAAACCTACGCTCGTTTCATTAATACTTATCTTTTAGCATGCAAAGGAAGAATTCAAGAACAAAGCAACAGAACAGACTTTATGATGATATTATAATGCAGTAACAAGTAAGTTCATGGAAAACTAAAGTATTGATTTCCATCATGAGCTATGTACTTGATTCTGAAAATAATAGTTTTAACTTACCACTTTGTACTATGTACCAATCCACGTTGAGAACATTCAGCAATAGCTCTGATTAATTCCAACTTGACTTCGTTAGGATCGAATTTTACGTCCATTTTCGAAAATGATGATTATAAATTATGCTATTAGCTGTGTGCATGTGAATTGCATTAGGCAAGCTATTGGCACTATTGGCAGGTCTGGGCAGGAAAGTCAGCTAGTCTTGCTAGCATCAGCGCGTACGAACACCAGGAAACAGCACCAGAGAATTAGGAATACTTATGGTAAGTGTAGTGCTTTAAATTGTATATTCTCTGACCTTGACAGGACATAATATTTCTATGAACAGCCCAATCTGACTATTTGGTGAGTAATACTGGACACAATCTAGAAATATAAAACTTTCAAACACTTTGATTGCGATTTAATAGATTTTCATCAAATATCTGTCATATAAAGATATATATTATTTATACATTATATATTTACAAGTCTAGCTTAGCGTGTGTATGTTCACACGTTGAATATTGTTGTCAGTGTAATATGTAATTTTCCAAATGCATGCATCACAACTATCACAAGATCATAACTCAAAATAATTCGAAATTGTTCGCTAACTTGGCACTACCATAACCCCAAAGATGTAGCCGCTACAGGTTTATTTGTTATTGTGTCAATTAGGTTTATTTTTGCGAGCACTTTTGGTTCGGTTCGGTTTGGTCTGGTAGTCACTAGTCCGTAGATTTTTCTACATCTTATAATCGCTCAATTTTTATCTTGCAGATGTCCAAAGATGTTTTCAAGATGATAATTGGTTTTGCCTGGGGTGTGAGTGCGTAACTTTTCTAGTAGATCTGGACAAACCAATTTTGTCTTAAATACATCGTAAGACGTTTTCAAGATGATAGTTGGATGGCGTAAGATCGTAGAAAAAATTACGCACTCGCACCCCAGAAGAAATCCTGTCAATCCCGTTGCGTCTGGGACTCTGGAAGACAAAAAGTTGTTGGTCCAGATTGTCCAGAATCCAGATACTTTAGCATTACAATTTACAAGCGATAAGTGAGATACATGTATAAAGACAGATAAAGGTGCATTTTCATGGTTCATGGAAAGCAGCTTAATTTAAATTCTAGCATCCATGACGTCACTATAGCGCGAAGTTTAAATTTATATTGGAACTGTTGGAAAATTAAAAATTTTTTCGGACAAACAACATAAGCTTTTAATCGACGTACTACTCGCATATATGCACTTCCACTTTAGGAAGAACTTGTTATACATATGCTCCACGTCATCAATACGTTATTAAAACATTTTTTTCTCCATGCTTTTAATTATAAATCAGCTTTGTTTATCCTCCATTTAGCGTTTTCAATTTTTGCCACTATAACCACGCTGAAGCTGGTGTGGGGACATAGCGGATGTGTTATTTTTCTGCAATACAGCCGAATACGGCGTAACGTTCATCTTTCTCATACTACATGTCATTGGATTCTGATTCTCTATTTGTTTATAACAATTTGATGAATAAATATTAATAATTGTTCTTGTGATTATGAAATACGAATCGCATCGAAAACGTACGGGATCCATTGAAACAATTGCACAAGTCACTCAAAACCAGAATGGCATGAAATTATTTTCTTGATAAAAAAAAAAAAAAACGAAATAACTTTGAGAGATAATTTAAAATAGAAAATCGAATTAAAGATTTTTACTTAAAGAATAGCAAAAACAGCTAATTGGACGTCAAAAATCGTTGCAATAGCCGCTATGAAAACAAATACTCCGAGCTCTGGATCATTGAAATCGGCAAGAAGGTTTCTGAGATATGACTGACTATGCACACACATATTGAAAAAACAGATGTATTTCCATTCGAAACACTATAACAAATCAGCAAAAAGCTTCCTCGAAAACTATTATTCTGCAAAAATTCGTGTTGGGAGAGGTTCAGTAAGGATATGAGAGAAAATCTGACTGCGCGTACAATACTCGAGCATAAATTGCAGCAGGGAATAATAATAAGATCGCTCGGCTGCAGGCTCCCATGCTCTCTTATCTTGTGTACCCGCGTACAACAACAACGCCTGCTGCAGCACCAGATCTCCCCGTGAGCCGCAGGTGGGTCAGGTATACAGATATAGTGCAATACAAAATATATTATACTCGTCGACGCTGATGCTTCACGGCTGCAGGCTTGTATTATAGGCGGAGCCTGTCCGGCCGCCTGCTGCACGTATGCATCATACACGCATGATGGCTTCTCCTCTCCTCGTCCTGACGATGCTCGCATGCACATCGACGTCGTAATGGCCGACTCGGGCCGTGGCCTCGCTATTTATATATATAATAATATTTGCATGCATCGTGCGCTTCCCTGTAATACGTATATAATATAAGGCGTGTATATTATCTCAAATTCATTTTCCTTGCAATTCTTCGTTCTCCAGTGTTATACTTTGAGACACTTGACGCGCGCGAGAAACTGTCGGCGTGCGGGGAGTAGCGAAGGAAAATCGGCAAGTATACACCTACACAATGTATGATCGGTAAGACATGTGAGCACGAGGTCGTAAATTTCCGCACTGATGTACGAGAGTGCGTTATTACAGGGATGGATCAACATGCAAGTGACGCGTGTATACCTGTATTCTCTTATAATATACACACTCGCCGAGCAGAGGGAAAATGGAGGAAGAAGGGGAGCAACGTGCGAGGGATTATCCGATATTTCTGCAGGTCGCATCAGGGGCCCCCATCGGCGCGGTGCAGCTTTGGCCCATCCCAAGTAGCAGAGTACGGGTATACGCGCGCGCGGCGCACATTGAGCGGGCCATAAAAATTTTTGGAAAAACCCGGCCGAAAGGCGAAGGAGAAGGTCGGCCCGGGGCAGACATTACATTCCCCGTTACTCCCCGCGTGCGATATATAGGTGCAGCAAACACGGGGCTGCTGCTGCTGCTGCACGAGTCCTCAACGCCGACGACGACGACGCTTTCCTTTCTTCCTGCTTCCGATGCACTCTATATTATATACTACAGGGTATACCTACTGCTCCCTATATCTGCCAAGTCCCGTTATTGTAGGTATATATACTCCGGCCATATACGCGCCGCTGCATTTTTTCTCTCCGGCGGGCAATAAAGTGCGCAAACTTTCGTACACAGGCCCGGGAACGCGGACCGCCACCCCTCCGTCTTCGGCGCCCCTTTGAGCCGCGACGGCGAGGAGGAGAAGGCAGGGGCCAAAAAAGGGAGGAAGGGCAGTGGGCGAAAAAAGGGGGGAGGGGGAGTAAATTTAAGGCCGTTTAAAGGGGGTTGCCGGGGCCCCTCTAAGGGGCCCCGGGCGCCCCTCCTCCCCCCCCCCCCCCCCCTCTTGTCTCGATTTTAGGCCGGGGGGGGGGGGGTGAAAAAAAACCTGTGCCGTTCTTTGCGTCGCCGCCGCCGCCACCCTCTCGGCTCTCCGATGGACTCTCTTTGCCAGAAATTATTGTACACGTGATTTTTCATTTTTCTCGATCAACCTGCACACGGAGAGGTGGTTCTTTCTTTTCAGTCTTTCCTGCGCCGAGCGTGAGACTTTTCGTTGGCTCGCTCGCGTCGTCTGCGGGCGATAAGGCGCGGGAGCGTGCAGCATACGTGTGATATACGCGCGTGTGTATACGTGGGTGCAAACATCGCAGACGCGCGAGCGAGTGCTTTGGGATTAACTTTCGTTAATTGCCCCCTCCGCGCGAGGCGCGATTTCTCGCTGCTCTCGTTTTATTAATCTTTTTTCTCCCCCCTCCCCCCTCCCCCCCTTCGTTTTGTTTCAATTTATTTGCTTCCCCGTCTCCGACGATTTTTTAATCGCTGGTGCGCTCGAGCCGCCTGTAAATTCTACAAAATTCGTCATTGGTATAGCTATACTTTCAGGACTTGTCCCGGGCGAATGCGGATCGGTTGTCATAGTCAGCCCCTACCCCCTTCCATCCCTCTCCCAAGTGCCGAGTGCCCTGAGTTCCTGGGTAGTGCCTTTAGAAAAATAGTACTTTACGTATTTTCAAACCATAATTTTCGCGTTTGACCAGTCATCACACCACTACATCCACCATGTCCATCACCATCATTAGATTGCATGATCACGTGTAAAATCAAACCTTTTTTCATCTCTTTTCACTCAAACTTGGATTTACAGCTTCGAATCGTACTTTATTTTCTCTACAATATTACTGTGGCAAATCAAATGTTATGATGGTCCAAATATTTTGTATTAATTAAACCGACAAGAGGCTCAAGGCCTTACAACACCCAAGCTAGTACAAATTGATAAGCTTGAGTACGGCTGAGCTTTCGCGCAAGCAACAGCCTTAGAAACAGAGGTTTACAGAACGATGGAAAAAATACGAAATGAAGAAACAATGAAACGTAAGTCTAAACAAAGTACCAACAGTATTGACGGCACCAACTATTGAGACGGAAGTTGAATAAAACTATATAATGGTGATTGATCGTTAAATCCAAGTTCACGAGGTAAATCATTTCAAACACGCGAAATAGCAACCAGACGGAATAAGAGCTCTGTGAAAACAGTTGCGGCGTTAGCGTATGCAATAAACGATCCAAACGAGACTTTTCGAGCGTTCTTTGTATAATGAACTTATCAGTGTATATAGTTATGCCGAATAAAAACGCTTGTTTTTTTTGTTTTCAAAAGCTTCCATCCGCGCTCGCTCGATACAACGTTTAAAAAACCCACGCGCAGGGTATAACGCGACGATGTGGGGGAAAAAAAAAAAAAAAAACAGTACCAAACAACAAAACAATCGTCGCGCGTGGTTGAGAACGTAACGTATACGAGCCTCAGCCGCGGAGGAGGATGAACGCGAGGCTCGTGAGGGCAAAGGGCTTTTAGCCCACTAATTTTATGTAAAGATATGATGGTACAATAGCGCGCACATAACATACAGGGACGCACCTATAGGTACCTGGTCTCTCTTGTAATATACCATCCACGCAGCGCTACGTTGGTGGCTGGGGCCCGAGCGTGCCATAACTTCGTACCCGTATATTTATACTTACACCGACCGTCCCGCAGGTGCCATAATCTACTCTCAGCTACGGATTTACACCCCTACCCTTCCTCTCACCCCCGTACCCCTCAACCGCGTGGAAACTGGAGCCAACTATAATAACTGCGTTGGTCCAACAACTTGTCGCGTCATCCCGAAATTCCCCGCACATATATACATATATATTTGACTAAACTCACGGGGGTGTGCGCCGAAGAATGCACAGCAATGTTTCAAGTTGGTACAGTATACGATGAATTACCGATTTACGTCCCGGATTCGCAAATATGATATTTTTTTTTTTTTTTCAAGTTCCATTTCTAGCGTAGCAATTTGGCTGAGCTTGATGAGACATTGCACGGACCCAAAAGGGTGCAATCCTAATGATCCCGCGACGACGAGCTTCGAAACATACAATAGGCGTATCGTGGACGAGTCTCGAGGATGAATTATTCTTGTCGCTCTCGATCCATGCGGATGATATTATTATTATTATTACCATCATCGGGGAGCAGAAGAAGACTCCCACGGCACGTAACCCCCAGCGCATGCACGATGCACCATCATCATAGAGCCGTCGTCGTCGTCGTCGTCGTCGTTGCGCAGTGTGCCGAGCTTCTCATCGTGCCGGTGCATTACAGCACGCGCGCGCGAATAAGGAGTAAAAGAGTATATAAGCCTGCACGGCCTGCGGCACAACTCTCCCAAAGTATCAAAGCGCGGCTCGACTCTTGTAAGTATATACGTATGAGGTTGTACATCAGAGGGAAAGATCGTGGCGTGCGCGCCAACGTGTATATATATATATATATGTGTGTGCATGCCTTGCCGCGCGATGTGTTTTATTGGAGTCGTAAAGCGGAGGAATATAATAAAAATAGAGAACATTTTTACAAGTCGATCATTAAAGCCGGCTCGGGGAGACGTATCCCGCGTCCGTCCGTCCGCCAATTAGGTGTATAGCGTTGTTGCGCCTTTTTTCCATATACGTATATATACACGCAGGACCTGCTTCTCGGAGCTGCACGCACCCGGGCGGAGAGAGCTATATGCACTTGTGTGCGTATTCTCTTCCCCCGCTGCTGCGCGCTGTTCCTCCCTTCTCCGTTCGCTCGCTAGCTTTCTTTTTCCTCCTCGGCTACACCCCGCCCAGCCGCCCCCAGGAACTGCGCGCAAGAGGCTCGCCTCCGGAAAAGTTTCGTGCGGCGGTGCGCGATGACGACGACGATGCATCGGCGCTGGATCCGCACGAGCCGTAAACCGATTG
>JAPYYV010007037.1:0-14521 GCA_030522625.1 Copidosoma aretas | reverse complement strand
TGAAGACAGCGAATCAGAAGAAAATCATGTGTTAACAGATTTTTACGATTTAAATCTTAAAAATATTCAAAAGAAGAGATACTTAATAAAACTCATACTACTTTTGTAATTGTTACTGATTCAAAAGGCGAAGAAAACGTTGCAAGGAAATCATCCATTTCTTAGCTAATGAATAAATCTTCTAGTAAATTGAGCAGTGATAGAATACAAAGAGTACAGGATTGTGATATATCTATATAAAGAAAGTCATACTTCTCGTACTTTAATTGATTAACTAACAGTGTGTGAGAGTCTGTATGTGAGTGATTGGTGTCTTTAAAATTCCAAACTAAAAAAAAACGTTTGATAGGTTTATTCCTTGGATTTGCTTATAAGACATCAAAGCTCTTGGAAAAATACCATGTACTCTAGTAGTTATGCTAGTATCAAAGGCAACAGAGAAGAAATAGATGTAATGTGCTTATGGTACTCTGTTGATCAGAAGCAACTGATGTCCCAGTCAATGACAATACACGGCTATATAGAAATTAATCTGTACAAAATAACGATACCATCTCCAACAATTCACAATAGTTTCTATAAATTGGATGACGATCACCACACAAAATTATTAAAATGTGTTGAATAAATTAAATCATTATAAGACGTTGGCTTTAAGGGAATTGTTTTGTACACACAAAATATGTATTATATAGTACCAATTTACTGTTTTTATGTTAACATTACTAATATAAAAATAAAAATTTGACATACAATTAAGATTTTTAGTACGTACAATGTCAATGATAAAAAGAGAATATTTGTGTATGTTGCAGAGTAAGTTAGTTGATAAATATATTTAATGATAAACCGGGAAATTATTTATTGTATAAGCTGTGTGTACATAATTATATCATTAGAACTTAAAACCTAGATAATAAGGTCGTGATTCTCCAATAAAGTATTGTGACCCTTGTACGAAGTACGAGTATTTTACAAGCTACTTAATATATCGATAGTAAACCGTAGCTTATACAATGGTACAAAGCTTTTCGATTTGTATTATCTCGTGGCTATTATCTTTGATAAAAAATTTAGTACTGGACGCATGATCCATCATGTTAACTTACTTTATCAACATTCACTAATATATAGGCAAACATGGAAAACAACTTAGTAAATATTATTTATAATTGATAATCAAAATAAAATAAGATGGTGACACCACACTTTTATCGGCATTAAAAATCTGGAAAAAGAATGTGCCTTGTTACATTAAAATCGGGTATTAAATCCTGTGTTACAGGTTATAGAAATTATTATATATTACTCTTTACGCACACAAACAGAAACAGTACAAATAAATATCAACAAATAACGTATCAAATCAATTTACCACTATGAAAACCATTAAAACTTCCGAAACAGTAATAAAAGTAAATCAAATTTTTGTTTTAAAAATAAATTGTTAAAAATTAGTGTAATTAAATGATAGAGCAAAATCAATAAAAGCAAAATCGTCATTTTTGGATATTAATCCAAAATCAAAACAAAATCTGCCTGAATGTATTAAAATCATTAATAGCTATCGTGAAACATAGCTAATCATGAATGTAATTTTTTTTCCATAGAAATAGGTTACGATGTAGTAAATTGTATGATCTGTCAGTTTGTTAACTATAGCATATTATACATAATATTACAACCATAATAGCAACAATAAAAGCATACGAACCGTTATTAACTTTTTGGCACAATTTTTTTTTTTTATCAGATCGTACTATCAGCAGATTTTCGGGGGAGATTTTTTGACGCTTTATAGGTACATGTGTTAACATTTTAATGATATTATATTTAAAACTTTAAGTTGTTTCTTCGCATTGCATTCTAAATACTATTTAGTAATGGTTTCCGAGCTTGTTAAGCGTTATGTATATTATGCACTCACTACCAACAGTAACAATTTGAGCGCTCTAAGGTTTTACGAATAACAGTCAAATAGATTACTTCGAGAAATAAATATTTTTATTAATGTAATTAACTGTCAGATGTATTAAGAACAAGTTTTAATAATGCTCAGGACCAATTGTCGGAATAATAGGTAGAAACGTACATTTTTATTACTGTATTGTGGATATGCAAAAATTATAGTTGAATAACTAAAGGTTGGTTGTTTTTATTATTTCATTATTTAACTTCTTCGTATACATATAGTATACATGAGTTTGTCTGTAGCTTTAAGACTTGTGTAATATTTTCAAGTTTACTATTGTATGATCAAAATGTAAATTAATTCAATTGCTCAATTGTATGCAGTAAATGTCTTTAAAGTTTGTCGAGCCACTCTTATTTTATGAGTATACCGGCATATTCTACTTTTCACATTTTTTCATAAAATAAAGAACACAATAATAATACGCTAAGTTGTATCGATCACCAAACTATATTTTTAATGAATTTTTTTTGGTTTCTTATGTCACTTAATGCCCTAATTCTAATGCCCTTCATTTGATACTCATCGTATGGGAATTACAAAGAAAAATTTGTCATTTTTGTTTATTAATAAAGTTACATAGATCATATTGCTGTACTTTTTTCCATACCCTTCTATTTCAAACCTCTGTCGACGGGATGGTGATGATAAAATATCCCGTTAATTTTACTGACAGATACCATGTGTTATGTGATATTAAATCACGGAACTTAGTGTACTAATCGCACACTTCCATTTGTTCCTGTGTTGAGAAAGTAAAGAAGGTTTAAAGGAATATTTTCGCCATTTGTGTTTTGTCGCTATTTGGCATTTTTAACAAAGTAAGCGCCTTATCGTATTATACTTGTATATAACCTTCAATTTGATACCCATATTGAGCAAATTCGACGGAAAACGGGTACTACGCCATTTTTTGGTGACAAGTATGTTATATTTCCTGCAATATTAAACATACCATATTGCATTATCTTTAGAACCTAAAGCGAGTGCCAAATTTCAGCCTAATCAAATACCGAGAAGTTATTGAAAATTGAATTGCAAGATAATTTTCTGGCAGACGAACGAACATACGAAGGGCTAACCACTCCGATACTCTCTTTAAAAGTGTTGGGATAACTTAAAGAGTATTGAGAGTTCTAAAAGAGTTAATATTAAACTAAATTTAGAAAATCAAATTAATAAATGCCGCTTTATGAAGACATAATTCAATTGAATTAAATTTAAAATCTAATTCAAAAATAGCGCACTTTTGAGGCAATGACCAGTTTACTCGTCGACCATATCTTCGATTCAGCACGGTGTAAAATAAAACAGGTGATACGAAGTACCACCTCCACACATAGTGCTGTCTGTGACAATTGTGTCGTAGTACGAGGTTCTGCGCCAGAGTGATCAGTGTTGAAAAGGTAGTGCATGAAAATTCTTCATACATATATAACTTTTTAAACACGTATATACTACCTTTTCCACACTCGATGGAGGTAGTACTTCGTACCACCTGTCTTATCTTACACCATGAGATTTAGACAATGCTATTAAGGCCTTACTTTTAGGCCATGAAAACTTTAATATAGGGCAATAAGTTTAACAACGAAAAAAAAGCGAGAACAGCAAAAAAACTATTTGTGAACCACCTAAAGTCCTTGGAGATACTGCACCACGACAAGTTGTCGTAACTTTTATAAGAGTCGGACAATGTATCTCTTTTGGGGATACCAACAAGTATGTTTAAACTAGTGTGGAAAAACGTACATTTCAGCGAGAGAGTATGTGGGCGGGTTCAGCAAGATCAGACCACTGCAGCGCATTTTTCGCCCGAGCACGCTGTGTTTAACTCGCTCGTACGGGCTGAAAAAAATCTAAAAAAATAATCAAAAAATGCATATCAATAGATTTTGACCTGCTCTTTATAATATTGCTATTACTTTTTGTAAAAAATCATTTTTCGTAGTGAAAAATGACTTAGAAGTTCATGGCGTTACTCTAAAATTCGCTACAGTTTAAAAAAATACAATTTACGCTAATCAAAAGAGGAACACACGTACAACACCTCTAAAAAATTTTAGATTGGGAGAGCAAGAAATGCGTAAATGACAAGCAAATAAAGAGGTTGGCATTGGGTTAGCCACGCTTGACAGACAACTATATAGTTATAGTACAAACGGTAGGCCCACTGATAACTACGAAGCAGCACACAGCGGCGCGAGTGGTAACTACATGCGCCACGCAGCTGACCCCATGCCAACATCTTTATTTACTTGCCATTCACGTATTTCGGGCTCTCCCACTCTGAAAATTTTTAGAGGTATTGTCCAAGTATTGCTTTTTTGATTTGAAAACATTTTATTTTTTTAAACTGTGGTGAATTTCAGAGAAACTTCATGAACTTCTGAGTCATTTTTTACCACAAAAAAAGGTTTTTGAGAAAAAAGTAATAGCGCTATCATACAAAGCAGGTCCAAATTTATCGATCAGCAATCTTTGATTAATTTTTTAGATTTTTCCCAGTATCTTCGAGCGAGTTGAACACAGCGTGACTATTAATGAGTTTACCTGCTATACTTCTTTATAGCAAGCGCGTAGGAAAAGAGAACAGGTAATTTATTGAGGTGGTAAATCTTTTAAATTTGCATCGCTTACACACTCATACACATGCATGTAGGTGAAGAAAAATTGAGAAGAAAATACTGTTAAAATTATCTGAGTTTTTGACTAAATTTTGTTTATTTCGTATGAAAAATGACATGATAATAATTAAAATCTGCAAAACTCGTACGAATACAATGAGAATATATAAAACTGATATGACTGCAATTCATACATCACACATGATTACGATGATTGGAGATCGCTTGACATGAACTGAAGATTATCACATGCATATAACAGATGCACCAGAAAGATTATCACATGTGATTGGAGTGATTTAGCTTATTGGAGAATGGTGATGGTCTGATAAAACGTGGTAGAAAAAAATCTTTTTTGCAGATAATAAATAGCATCATGCATGACTTTGCAACACCTTACTATTATATTACTAAGCAATAACTACTATAGAAAACTTACCTCTTCAAAAGATAAACCTTCTTTTATCTTCTGTCTTATACTTGTTGGCTTCGCACCACCGCATACTTGTGTAACTGTCCTCTTTAAAATAAGAAGAAGCATGCTAAAGATTTTCCTTACTTTTTGCCTAGTAGTAGGTACTACACGAATATTATTTGTTTCTTTTAGTAATAAGTTTTGGATATATATCATTTACTTCTTCTACAAGATACTTCCACACTTTAAAAAATCGATAATGATTTTTCCAGACTAAAATTTCCACAATCACGTTCTCTCTAATACATTTAAAAAGGAACGATATGCGATATCTGACCGTTAACAATGAATCAAGGCAAGGATTCACTATTGGTGAAACTGTACTTTCAATAATTGGCGAAGGAGTATCGTTGGGAATAGCTACTTCCTTACTTCAAATCATCATAGCGACTGCAAGTATTTTCAATGGTCTATTTTTTGACCGTCAGAAATATAATGCTAGCTAGGAATCTAATAAGCCGACTATAAAAATTAAAAAACTAGAAAGGAAAAATGTTGGGCAGAGTTTTCTTTTAAGTGATATGACTTGTTTATTTTTGTGTGTAAAATTCTTGCTTACTAATCTAGAGAGAGAAGCCCTTACTTTTAAAACAAGAAGGTAGAGTTAACAAAAAAACTGAACGCACTGCTTACTACTGCGTCTATTCTCACAGCTGGTACATTAGCCTACATCGTTTGCTCGAGATGGCCATCTATTCATTGCTTTCTCCAAATTATCCAGGAGTGAAATTTTGCTACTCATCGAAGTGGCATAAATTTAAGGAGTGGTCAACATTAAATAAAAATTTATGTCGCGGTAGAGCACATGATTTACAAAGTAAAGAGATTCGACAAAAGGGATATACGTTACGCTTTTTAACGACAGTTTCGATGAGGAAGTCGTCAAAATCAAAACATTTGAGGATAGTGATGGTACCTTTAAAGGTGATATCATACTTTAATATGAGAGTGTAAAGCGTCTAAAAGAGCTTTTAAACGATGCAGATGGATATTTAGCATATTGCGAGAAAGATAGAGCTTACAGCATACGTTTGGACAAATTATCGAATACATTTTCGACAATAGCCGGGAATTATACGAGGCTCTAATACAAGTGTTTACGAGAGGCATTATTGATGTAATGTTGAGTGACATTGATGACGAAAAGTTGAAAAAAAAAAATTTTAAATTAAGCAATGAAAGTGTACGAAAAGAAGGAAAAAAGTTTACTCTTTATAAAGCCCAGTGTTATTTAATTATTGATGATATTCTCCAACTGTGTAAAGATAAATTAGTTGAAAATCTCAACGTGGAAGATGATATGTTATACAGGATTGAATAATGTAATAATATCTTATCTATGGGTTACACTTTTATATATGATAAATAAACACTTCATTTGTGTAAAAATTCATTATTTATTTACCTAGTCATATAATTAATATACATATTGAGGTTTTGATGTAAAAGTTAAGGAATGGATTATTCCAAAAGAAAGCAAAAGAGAGGAGGTAGCAAAGATTTCTGCAAACGAGTAATCGGAGGATGTTGTCGAGGTGAACCAGAGAGCGAATAAGAGGAGGTAGCAAAAGTTTATGTAGACGAGTCATCAAAGGATGTTATTGATGCCGGCAAGAGAGAGGAAAGGGATGTATGCGTTTGGAAAATGTGTAGCACAGATCTTTTTTACGCACTTCAACTGTTATTCCCCGTACTGCTCGGAATGTAGCGCATATTTCAAAAAACAATCAACATACGTCCGCTCTCTTAGCGGTGAAGGTGACTGACGCTATCCTACTTATCTTCGATGTCCTTCTATGCTTGCTAATCAAAGCTAGAGATGTAATATGATTAAGCATAATCGCGTTGTGTACAAAGCTCGGTCCGAGTAACACAATGTCTATGCCTCCTTTCTTGTCAATACGTATCGTATGATTCCAGTCGTATTTACGTGCGCTCACTCTCTGATTATTGAAACTATAAAGACCAGAGCAAGTATCAACTCCATACCCCTATGTAATAAGATCGGTGAATCATTGCCGTACGTGCTTGCTGAGCTCACAGCATCTTAGACAAAAAAAAGGTGAGTGTAGAATGCAAGCGAGTTATGTACGACACCGTGCACGAGTAAGCCACTTCAATGTGTCTTAGCCTATCGAGTGATGCGATTCGCTGACACGCGATTGCTCTCTTATCACCATAACTTAAATCAGATCAACGCTGGCTTAACTAGCATGTATGCATGAGATAAGTCGATTCAAATTTAATGAGATATTTTACTGCGTCGCCATATTGTAGCAACCAATCAGGGAGCTCCATTACGGTTGCTATGCAACGATGCTAACTACCAGGGGAACAAAAAAAACTGCAGCATGATAAAAATCAATTAGTTGTCATAAATCAGTCGACGAGTACAGTCATCAAGAACTCCTGCCAGTGAAGAAGCTCTTGAGATATCTAGAAACGTAGCACTAAGCAAACAAATTTCTCTTGAAAGGGATCTTTAACAGCGGAGGAAGCTCTCGAGAATATAAGCAGTTTTGGTAAGAATAGTAATTTATATCTCAAAAGAATGTGTACGCGTGTATGCATGCCTATGACTTATTTATAACGCATGTATGCAGGCCTTTAACTCATTTTTTGCACGTGTATGCATGCCTCTTACGCCTTTTTTGCGCTTCTGTGCATTCATTTTGCGCCTTTTTCGCATGTGTATGCACGCCTTTTACTCATTTTTACGCGTGTATGCATGACTTTTACTCATTTTTGCAAGTAGATGCATGCCTTCTAAACATTTTTGCGTGCGTATGCATCTATTTTACTCACTTTCTCGCGCGTAAGCATGCCTTTTACACCTTTTTTTGCTCGTGTCTGCATGCCTTTTTCGCCTTATTTTGCGCGTGTATGAACGTCTTTTACGCATTTTTATGCGTGTGTATGCGGGGTATAAATTAATTTATTAATTGTATACAGATGTCATGAAAACGTGCGAAAATCAGCTCAGTGAGTATTATGTCAACACATCTAATACTTTGCAGCGAAATGTTGAATATATTCTTACTGCAAAGTAGGATTACATTGAAAAATGGATTAATTTAATTTAAGATGATATACAATTGCTCCACGTTATCATAACCACACAAAAATTGAGTTATGGGGAGAAACAAAAATATCAGAAAATCGTAAGTTGCCTGCAGAGTGCGTATGAGCAATTCAAGAATCATAGACGTGGAGAAGATACACAGCAAGCAGTAATTTGGAGCAGTATACAGTTAGCGTTAAAGTGTCGGATTGAGGCAGCAGGGATTACGAACTTAGGTCATCTAGATATTCCTCTCCGACGCTGGCTCTGTTTTCAAAGATCAAATCAATGAAGCTTTGCTAAATCATAATGCCATGAAAGCTGTACCTACAGCTATCTTCAAGAAAGGAAAAAATGATAAAGAAATACAAAAAACTATACACTTTAACGTTAAAAATCTACCTATCCATCAGCCAACTCATTTAATGGAATGGCGACACTAATGTACACTAATCGAGCGAGACCTTGAAGAATTTCAAGAACGAGAGACAGGATGGTCTCTTAAATCAATAGTGAATTCGACTGTGAATATAAACAAGAACAGTCCACTACATAAAAGTTCTTATACAGCACCACCATAAGATATTTATGATGAAAAAAGCTTGTGTTAATGTGCAATATTTGTAAATGTGCGAGAAGTTTGCAAAAAATTAAATTTCAAGGGCATTAATTTTCCAGTAATGCCAAAGCAATTATCTGCTTTTCAAAAACAGAATAAAGTCTCTATCAATCTTTACATCCTGAAGAGACGAGGTAAGAAGTATATTGTTTCCCCATGCCATGTAACATCTAATGAGTTAGAGAAACACGTGAATCTTCTCTCAATACAAGATTAATATCTTGATGAAGATGCAGGAGACAAAGTAATCAATGACTCAGCACCACCTTATTTTTACTATGTTTGGATTAAGGACTTGTCAGGACTGGTTAGAGATCAGTTCACGAAACATAAGGCTGCTCACTATATATGCAATAGGTGCCTACACTTTTTCCAAACAGTTGAACAGTTGCAAGTACATGAAATCAACTGTAGCAAAATAAAGGATTGCAAAGTGTTGTTCCCAAATGAAAAAGACAAATATCTCAAGTTTAAGAATTATAAGCACTACGAGCGAGTACCACTTTTTTTTTTTTGCAGACTTTGAATGCCTGGTTGAAGCCATCAAAGATAATGAACGGGCATATCAACAGCATATAGTCTTTAGCATTGGCTACTATGTGAAATGCAGCTACGATGATGTTAATCAAAGTATGCAACATACCACCGGAGACCTCTAGATGCAAAAACACTAGCTGAATGTTTTGTTAATCAGCTTGAGAAACTTGCTCTTGAACCAAAAAATATGCATAAGAATCCGAGACCAATGAATCAGCTGAACAATGATAAAAAAGTAGCTTTTAAAATGGCAACACAATATACAGAAAGCCATTTAACAACACTGACAAGAAAGTTAGAGATCATTTTCACCTGACTAAACAGTGAGTATTTTATTCTCTGAAATTTTGACACACACTGTGACATTTTCGTGAATATAATACTTATAACTCACACTTTTTTTTAGCTACCGAGGAGCAGCACATAATGGTTGCAATCTTAATTATCAAGATACATGGCCAATATCTGTAGTTTTCCACAGCTTGAGTGGATGCGATGCCTATTTATTTATTAACGAGTTTGTTTTAAGATTTAATGGACCAATAACGCTCATACCATAGACACTAGAGTGTAACATCTCCTTTACAAAGAGAATTAATGAGAGGAACGTCAGCTTCCGTTTCATAGACTTTTTTTGCTTTATGCTATCGTCCATGGGGAAACTAGTGTCCTACTTAGACGAACATAAAATAATCAAAATCGAATTCCAACATAACTTTACTGAACAAGTAAAACTACTTGCGAAAAAAGAAGTCTTTCCCTACAAGTATACTTCATCCTTAGAACTACTTGAGGCACGAGAACTTCCTACTAAGATATACTGTGACAGGAGTCTTAGTGAAGAGCATATTACAGAATAAGATAGCGCATATGCTCAAAAAGTATTGGATGTCCTTGGCATAGAGATTCTCGGAGACAGCTCTGACCTCTACCTAAAGACTAATGTACTCCTCTTAGCTGATGTTTTCGAGAACTTCCGAGACAGTTGCCTTGAGGCTTATGGACTTTATCCTGCTTACTTCTACACCACCCCAGGCTTTACTTGGGATGCGATGTTGAAGCACACGGGTATCACGTTGGAGTTGTTGATTGATGTAGATATGTTCCTTTTTATTGAGCGTGGTACTCGAGGTGGCATTAGTCAATGCAGCAATCGATATGCCAAGGCTTATAATCCGTACATGGGTGACAAGTATAACCAATAAAAGGACGAAAAGTATATCCTTTACTACTATGTTAACAATCTATATGGATGGGCAATGTGAGTCATGGTCTACAGGAAACTTCCGCTGGGTCAGAAACGTTAATTTCAACGTTCCTAACAATCACCCTGACGGTTACACTCCCAAGGTTAATCTCGAGTATCCAGCGGTGATCCAAGACTTACACAAGGATCTACCACTATGTCCAGAACATCTAGCACCTCCTGATTCTCGACAAAAAAAGTTACTGACAACCTTGAATAATAAAAAGCGGTACATCATTTATCATCAAAGCTTCAAGCAGACCCTTAAGTATGGCTTGTGCTTCAAAAAGGTGCATTAAGTGCTTGCTTTCGATCGAAGTAAATGGCTAAAGTCATATATCGACTTGACAAAAAACAAGTTTAAAAAACTTCTTTTTAAACTCTTTAATAATGCGGTATATGGCAAGACTATGGAAAATAAGCGGAAATGTGTCGATGTTAAGTTTGTAAAAAAGTAGAAAAGTTGGTACGGCTGTGAAGCACGCATTGCTAATCAAAACTTCCATAGTTGTTCTATTTTCGATAAAAATCTTATGGCTGAACAGTGGCCCATTTCCCCCCGAGTCTTTTAAAACCATTGTGTAAGATTCTCTAAGGTTATGGTAAGCCTACAGGAATTATTTGCATAAAAATAAGACCTATCGGTTAATATTTTCCACTTCCAACCCCACCTAGTAAGTTAAAAAATCCCAATTTTTGCAATTTTCTTATTTTTGTCTTTAAATGACTCTCAGGAGAAAAATTACGTCGCTGAAATGCCTCCCAAAGCTTTTAAAGATATATATCATATACAATAATAATTATACAGTTAAAACAAATTTTACTAAATTTTAAGTACCATAAGTAGTCGCTTTTTCGTCGGAAAAATGTCTTTTTTCGACATTTTTACCAATTTTCTATTTTTTTTTATTAATTTGCAATTTCAGGATTGGTTTACTGTATCCTAATAGAAATCGTATTTTCAGACTAAAAAAAAATACTTTTTACTTTATTGATGACTTCAAAATGGCAAGATTGCGTTACAAATAACTGTTTTTCTGCTCATAAAAAATAAAAAAAATTGTTACATTAACTATTTTGGTTACCAAAAAATTTTTTTCTTGTTCTGTGGCCAAAAATATTGAGTATATATTCTGTGACATTTTTCTCTGAAGTTGAAAGCGTATGAATCACAAATTTGTTAAGTTTAAAATGCGTTTGAAGTTTTGTTAATTTATTATATATGTTTAAAATTGGCACCTTTCTTTGACTTACGTTGTAGCAATGCGACGCTACAAGTTTTGATTTGACTCGAACGGTTGGCGAGACGTACTCGAGCACGAAAAAGAAGGCTGGGAGAGTCAGTCTGCATCCGTCATGCGTAGCTAACCGTTTGCTGTTAGCTTAGTAGTTATAGTAGTTGGTTCAAATTGTATACTTCTCCGGCTTCGTATCCTCGTGCCGAGCTCGCTCGGCCCAGTTTGTTTTAGTATTTTCTTATTGTTTCTTAGGTTACTGATGATTATTAAGTAATATTATCTCTTCATTAATTGAAACTCGCACATATCCGAGCTCATTCACTTCGTAATGCGTAAACACGTTTGTGTTAATTAATAGTTGGTAAGTTTCTAAATCAGTTATACACTCAATTTCTTTGTAATTTTAAAACTACAGTGTATCACAGTGATCCATTATAATCCATCATATTCTCATCTGAGTGCTGCTATTTATTCAGTTCGACCTTAAACGATTCCACACCTTATACGGCATACAAAAAAAAATACAGTCTACTAAAATTCAAAACTTGGTTGAAAACCGAACACTTATTAAAAAACTATTGACTTTGGAGAGAAAGGTCAACAAATATTTTTTTAATATTTTTGACCGCACAACAAGAAAAAAATTTTCGGTAACCAAAATAGTTAATTTAACAATTGTTTCCTTTTTTATGAGCTGAAAAACAGTCATTTTTAACGCAATCTTGGCATTTT
The DNA here is from genome assembly GCA_030522625.1 of Copidosoma aretas. Lineage (NCBI taxonomy): Eukaryota > Metazoa > Arthropoda > Insecta > Hymenoptera > Encyrtidae > Copidosoma > Copidosoma aretas. The sequence continues at coordinate 2,014 of JAPYYV010007037.1, read as the reverse complement.
TAAGTCATTAATCAAGCAAAAGCTTCATTTTTTTAGTCTTGAAATATGATTCTTATTAGGGTGCAGTCAACTAAACCGCAAATTATATTAAAAAGTATGAAAGATGTTAATAGAAAAATCTAAAATTATAAAAAATGTCGAAAAAATACATTGTTCTGCTGAAAAATTGACTACTTAAGGTACTTAAAAATTACAATTATTTGTTTTTGATCTTTATAATTATTATTTTATATGATATGCAAATAACTTTCAACGTTTTGGGAGGCATTGCAGTGACGATATTTTTCTACTCATGGTTATCTGACGACAAAAATAAGAAAATTGCAAAAAATTGTGATTTTTCAATTTTTTAGGTGTGGTTGGAAATGAAAAGTATTCACCGATAGGTCGCATCTTTATGCAAATGATTTTTTTAGACTTGTATTAACTTTAGAGAATATTATGTAGGGGTTTTAAAAAAGTCGGGGAAACATGGGCCACCCTACTGTACAGCTGTTAAGAACGAAGATCGCGGATGCGTGCTAGACTTGTCCAAATATTTTGTGTATCAGTTGCGTTACAAGTTCTTGAGGAATGTGTTGGAGATAAAGCAAAACATCAGTACACAGCCACTGACAGCTTTATTTACGAGAGGGACAGCCATGAGTTCGACACGTCAGACCATCCCGCAGACAATCAATTTAGTATGAAGTTATAAAATAAGAAGGTTGGATTAATGAAGGATGAGTGCAATGGTTAAATCATATTGGGGTTGTGGGACTCCGCAGCAAAATGTACTCTGTCAGAGTAAAAGATGAGTAGCCTATAAAGAAGGCAAAAAGTACGAAAACATCAACCGTCAGAGCTTCTATTCGTTTTAACGACTATATTAATTGTGTTTATAAAGATATAACAGTTGCGTGTGAGCAAGACAATGTACGCTTACAACTGCACATATGCTGTAACGAAAGAGCGCAAAAGATTGCTCTCAGCTCTCACGGCAATAAACGCTGTCTAATGCCTGGGCAAACAGAGACTTTACCGTGGGAACATTACTCATGAAAAGAAACCTTACCTTACACTTCTACGTTAAGAGGACGTCGGAGGGACATGATGTATTTAGCGCAAAGTGTTTCCAACCTCATATAGGAAAAAAAGTCAGTACCTTCAGACAGCAAATATCCGAGTCTTAAGTCCGGCAAGTCATAAGAGATGGCGTTAGTGTGATTCTAACAACCAATTTCAACAACTTTATGCATAGCTACATAGTATAGTTATTGTGGATGTATTTTCAACAAACTTCCCAACCTGTATTCATGCCATGTTAATGATTTATTCTAGACATTTGATTTTGTCTCTTGAATGACATCAAATTTTGTATTAAAAATAGGCATTTAATTATATACATAAACAGACATATAAATTGCCATGTTTTTATTCTGGACATTTGATTTGGTCTCTTGAAAGACATCAAATTTTGTAATAAAAATTGGCCTTTAATTATGTACATAAACAGACATATAAATTGCCATATTTTTATTCTAGACATTTGATTTTGTCTCTAGAATGACATCAAATTTTGCAAAATCATTTTTCGATAAGTTGATGATAATATAATTGAACTACTATTCCAGACTTGGATTGTATTGTAAGCAAATACAAAACCACTTGCATTTCCAGAAATTGACTAAACCTAATATGCAGAGCTGTAAATTATAAAATAAGGAATAAACTTCTACTGCTCACAATAAAACACTAAGATTTTAGAATCAATTAGATGCACAAGAATCAAAAAATTCCATCAGTATAGTAAATCAGGAACCAGTATTGGTGCTAATTTCTGTTACAGCTCTGTTTGATGAATGAAAAACTTTAGTTTAATCATATGTTAACTGAGATTATATGTAAGCTAAGAAACCTTAATTGATAAACTGACGATCTTTATATTTTACAAGCACGAATAATAAAAGTATTTTCTCTGATTTCCAGTTACTTCAAGTATGTGATGCTAAAGTATTAGTTTATGTAGTCTCAG
>JAPYYV010007036.1:0-13756 GCA_030522625.1 Copidosoma aretas | reverse complement strand
AAAAAAAAAAAGAAAAGGAAAAAAAAAAAAAAAAAAAAAAAAAAAAAAAAAAAAAAAAAAAGAGACGAAAAAGAGAAAAAAAAAGCCACGTGACCGGCAGGTGTGCGCGTAAGTAAAAGGGCAGCAGCAGCAGCAGGAGCAGCAACAGCAGTAGTTGCGGTAGTAGTATAGAGCGCATATAGAACCGGTCTCTCGTATACGCACACACAATCTTTTCCGACGCAAGTGCGTACGTGTTGGTGTATACATACACGCGAACGGGTGCACCTGCCAATGATGTCGACGGCAAGTCATGCAGTGCACAAGGCTTTCTTTTTCGAAGGATGAGGGAGAACACGACGTTAAATCTTTTCTTGCCACCCCCGAAATCTCTGTCTCTCTCTCGTTGCTCATTCTCTCCACACAAGTGCGCGAAACCATACAAGCCACGTACTTTACCGCAATCAAATGTATCTGTATTATAGTTTGTAAGTCTCAAGGTTCGGTTCTATGGTTTCGGCATCGATAAGTTTTGTTTTTAATTAATCTTATCAACTCATTGTACTCTCTGACTATCTCTGGCCCAGAGCAAACTAAAAACCGCAATGATCTATTGAATAAAAATTTGGTCACTCATAAGTAATTCTAAAAACCAATTTGGCAAACGGCAACTCTATCTTTTATACCTTTTTGGACGATTTGTAAAATTTTTATGGATACAATTTTAATTATCAGCCACTATCTTTAAATAAAAGCTTTATTATATTCTACTCACAGAAGTTATGAATATACATTGTGTGTGTTTACCTTTGATACTGCACTATTTTTTATTACATTTTTGTGAATATACGTTTGACACAAAGTGCAATCGATGATACACAAATAACAGACGTGGCACTTCATTATACATCTACACGCTTCTTGTCTTCAGTCTGATCATTATCACCCTTCTCAGCACTCTTCCTAATGTCTTGTGTAAAGTCATAGCTATACTTATCAAAACTCGGACGGAGTTTTTATGAAGGTTATTGATGAATTTTTTAATTTCCGTAACTTATGAAAATTCGTTGAAATACTGCGCGGTGGCTATAGGGCTGATGACTAAATCCACTCGTATATACATATATTGCTTACCTTTTTATTGCTTATTTGTCTAAATTACTTAAAAAATAATGAGTAAAAATATCAGTTGAACACTTATATTCCTTGCAATGCGTAGTCTTACAAAAAATAACGTTTTACAATTTTTCACGAAGAAATTATTATATAATTAACACTGGGAAACATATTATATCTCGTATTATATTGTATCAATGGAAAAAAGTGTAGATACTTCTTGGCTAAGTATACTTGATTCGTAATGCTCAAAATATAAGTTATTTGTAATTTTGCACCTTACAAAATTAAAACGAGAAAGCAAACAAATTGTAAAAGAAGTTGGAACCAGAGGTTTGTATATTTCAACATAGTAGAGATCGAATAACTAAATTTTAACGAGCTAAGGGCAAAGTTGCATTATAGCTTGTGTCATATCTCATGGCTTATTAAACTAGGGTGAAATAATATTTGAAAATTTTTATGATTATAAATAAAACAATGATTGCGACAACATAATTATTATCTCTCACGATTCTAAGCTATTTTAATATAAATAATCATTTGCTTTGTTAAATAAATATATTCTTCATATCTTTAAAAAGCAACCGTGCGGAAAAATTTCGCCAGTTTAAATTCGAGCGCAGCACCCACGTGGATTGATACCGAGATTACTGTGTAATTTTAAATCGGGTGAAAAATGTTTCCGCCTCAGTATAATTCAACGAACAATAAGGTAGCATAAAATTCGTACAATATTTGTAAATCTATATTGCGTAGGGAATTTTAACACTACATTATTTAAAGAAAAAATGCTGAAATAGCGCGCAAAATTCGTTTTAAAATATATATAGTGTATACGCACATGCGAACACGCGTGCACGCATTAAAGCACGCACGAGCGTAGCATCTGCACACGTGAAGAAAAAAAAAAAAAAAAAAAAAAAAGAAAGACGAACGCGTGCCATCTGCCGGTATTTGTGTTCTCGGGGCCCGGTTTATTCCCCCTGCTTGACTCTCATTTTCTCGTTTCTCGAGGCCGTATATTTTTCGACCAGATTCTGTAGTCTCTCGTTTTTTTCCTTTTTCGTCTCTTTTGTTTTGTCTTTTTATTCCATGCGTTCGTGTGTGTGTGTGTGTGTGTGGGTTCGCATGCGAGATAAACTTCCAGGAGATTGTGTGTCGGTACCTACCTCCTCTTTTTCTTCTCCCTTAAGATCGAGTTCTTCCTTTCAGGAGGTATTTTGATTTTGCCCATACACCTTGATAACTGATTTGTTGGCTTACTTTTTCTCGTACAGATGAGTGTAAAATAAATATACAATGTAATAATGATTCAATAATCATTGCGAGAGTACGAAAAATTATTTTTTTCTTAATAACTAATTAGATAATCACAGAGCAACGTTGGCAGTAGATATTTGAAATAAAATATGCTCAATTTCATAGACATTTTAATTAAAATGAATCTCATGTTAATTTGAGACCCCAAGCTTTTTTAATTTTATGATTTAGATAGTATAATTTACAAAATTAATAAAATTTAGATTTTTACAGTCCATAAAATAATGATAAGAGATCATCACTAATGAAGTAGTTCTGCAGACATACTTTGGCACTGGCTGTGCTTGAGTCAAGATTGTGTCTTCACGTATACAAGCATATATACGTAAATGTAAACAAAAAAATAAATACAAACTCTACATGGACCATTCTACGTGATGTCTACATAGATTTTATGTTGATTCCAAGTGGACTCCAATAGCAGGCTGTAATCGAGATTAACATCGAAACAAAGTTTAATATTCTCGTTACTCGACTCAGATAAGAAGTAATATTGAATATAATAGACAAATAACGATATATTTTAAACATAATTTGAATTTTTTCTCATTTTTGTTGATATTAATAAAATTCAAATAAATTTAATAATTTGTTAACTCACTCGTCACACATCGAAATATCATATTGATTAGTTAGTAAGGTACGCGTAAAATAAATAATACACCTGACAGATGGATAATTTTGTTTTATTAAAAAAAAAAAATACCTAATCAGGGCTGTTTTCAAGTATCTATCACGCTCCAAGTGTCTTTCTCCTGATTGTAAAAGGGCAGGTGCTTCAGCGACGCTACTGCATCTGTAGCAGCCTGCAAAAAAATTGAATATTTTCTTGAATAGTTTTTTTAGTTGTAGCAACGAAAGGAACCAGACAATACATACGCTTTGAACAGATTCTTCTCTATCCTCCGCAAGCTCCTCGAGCAGAACTCTCAGAGACTTTCCCCAGATGCGTTGCAGAGTGTCCCTACTGAACTTACCGAGCAGCAAAATCAGAACACAAACGCGAGTCCGTACTTTACTCTGTTTGTGCGTCATGAGCCTCGTGAATAGATGGATGAGATCGTCTGCGATGAGATTAAGCAACGTTTTTACGACCATGTCAGATAAAAGTACAGTTGTAAGTGTAATAAAGTTAAGTGTACCTGTGGACCGAGCTTTGAGCAGAATTTGACCGACGAGCTCGGTATTGCCGGTCTCGGAGCGCAGCACTTCCGACAGAATAGCCAACAGATCCGCCACTATCCTGGCCCTCCTCTCCTCGAGTTTGAGGAGCTGCTGGAACATGGCGAACCCATCCGTGATGAGAAATACCGCGTCGCAGAACTGCACGAGAAAGTCCTTCCTAGCGTGAACGAGGCGACATAGGATCAGCACTATGCTCTCCAGTGCCTGCAACTCGTCAGCCGTGAGCTCACAGGTGAAACCTTCCCCGTTGTTAGCCGTCGTCGAGGTCGAGCCTTCCGTGTCCAGGGTCTGCTGGTTGTTCCTCTCGCTCACGAGCAGCTTGACCGCGTAGACGAGGTTCGGCGCGACCCTCGCGTCCAAGTACACCTGTAGGACCCTCTCGAGATCGTCGGCACTGACGCAACCGAGTACGAAAGGCAGCGATAGCAGACAGGCCACGTACTCGTACACGCGACAGCTAGCCCCGGGATTTTTCAGGGTCGACACGAACACCGTGATGCAGTTGTCCTGCAGGAGAGAGCCGATCTCGCCCTCCATCAGCTCCTCCATGGACCGCTGGAGAAACGCCACCCACTCCTCGTTCTCGATGGGCTGCTCCAGATCCGTGGCCGTCCAATTTTTCAGCCTCACCCGTCTGTCAGCCATGTTCTGCACCACGTAAATCCGTAAAACACGATTAAACAACTTTTCATGCATTGCACTCCATTAATTTTGATGGAACATCGGTTTTGAGAACGAATGGGGCACACGATTTTAAATATCTCAAGCTACCAATTACTTTGTGTATGATTATTAGACAACGATGATTAAAAACTTGCCACGTCATGATCCACGTGTCTTTCACAGCTCAGGCCGGATGATACGTTGGTGCGTTTGGGCGCATTGTTGTCGTCGTCGTCGTCGTCATCGTCATCGTCGGCAGCATCATCGTTATCGTCGTCGTCTTCGTCTTCATCGTCGTCGTCTTCGTCTTCGTCGTCATCGTCTTCGTCGACGTCGTCTTCGTCGTCGTCGTCGTCGTCGTCGTCGTCGTCCTCCTCCTCATCTTCATCGTCAAGAAAGTTCTTCAGACAGCTTGGCGAAGAGTTGATTGTGTTGTTCAGAGCCGACAGGCAGCAGCAGGACTCGGATCTGCAGTAATCTTTGCCAGCCAGGCAGCAGGCGGCCGCAGCTGCTACGGCCGCTGCTGCGTTTCCATGATCCTGGAGCCACTCGGTGGCCAGGCTCGGATTTGTGGCCTGCAGAGCTGCCAGACAGCAGGGCGGTGGTACCTTGATTTTTTGTTATTTTTTGTTACTTATTTCCCTCTTGGTATTCAGTTATAGGGAAAACAGTGAGTACAACAAAAGGTGCAAGTTTTTACGAGTAGTGGATTTTCGGCCAATGCTGCGTTAGCGTTGAGACTATCTGCCTTGTCCTTCTCCTCCACATTATCATTTTGAACAGCATAGATCTGTTGCTGCTGATCAGCATTGAAGTCTTCGTCAGCTATTGGGCAATCAGTTTCGCAGATTGCATAATCAGCTGCCAGTAAGTCGCTCCTCAAAGAGGCTCGAAGGCTCAGATTGTTCAGAAGCACGTCCACGCTGGCACTGGATTCGGAACCACTGTGCTCGCTCTTTCGCATCACCTGAGAGTGAATCTTCTTTATCTGCTTTTCCAGAAGTTTTCTATCGGGATCGAAATTTTCATTTTGGTTCAGTTTTGACAGAGGAATAATAATAGTCTCTTTCAGAGCAAGTGCGCAAAATGCTAAGTGCGGAATTCAGCACTTCGCGCACTTTGTAATGAAAAATATCTTACGAAACTTGTGCGTGAAAGTAATCTCAACTCGGATGAATATCATCCTCGCTTTGCTCGGGCGATATACTTCATTCATGTTAAGATTTTCACTTTCCCGCACTTGTATCGTAATGTACTATTTTAGAACTAGTGCGCAAAGTTAGATTTTACACTCGATCGGTGGTAATTTCCAAGCACGAGTCTTTGGCAGAGATTGTGCATACGAGAGTCATTTAATTACCCATAAGTACACGCTGAAAACACAAGTGTGTAAACGTACAATCCCTGACGCACATCATTTTTTACAATAATTTTGAACAATAAGAAATTCGGTTGATAAGTAAGAATGGTATTATATGTAACCGATATTAACTAAAATAAAAAAAAATCTTATTTACTCTACCCTACCTAATAGTAAAGTAGAATGCACAAAAGTTTTATCTAAATATGGATACTAAAATAAAAAGTATACCGAAAAGTCAAGTTTTTCCATACTTGCCTGAAAGGTTGCTTTTTGGGTCCCAAAAAGGACAGCATGTGTAAAGTCAAATTTTACGCACAGTATTGTGAAAAAGAGGTTATCATTATTAGTTAGGCATCATCATTTTACTTTGACTGGTTAGTGAAGCGAGAAGCTAGACTCTGGAGTTGTTGCTGCTTGGCACGTGCCTGACTAGCGGATAGTGGTGAGGTGAGGGCTCGAGGCGCGTCTTCATCGATTGTCAAAATTCGGCCTTTCACAAACGGATGATCTAGCAATTGTGGCCAAGTTAACCGCTGACTTGGATCTTTCTGCAGGAGACCCTACATAGTAAAAGTGTACAAAAGTGTGAAACAGTTTTCAAAATTTGATGTTTTCTGACCAATCATTTTGAGGTAAAAAATAAAAGGCTTGTTCAGGAAAATTAAGTACCTGAAGAAAACTCGTGAGATTGTTACTGATGTTTTCAGGCCATTTAATGTCTTCGTTTCTAATAAGCTCGATGAGCTTGCGCATCGATGTCGTTTGGAATGGCGGTTTCCCCGTCACCAGTTCGTATACTATGCAACCCAACGACCTGCATTTAACGATTTTATAACTTTATCTACTAATCACCAACTATCCATCCCGATCAGGTACTATTGACAAATGATATTTATTTTTTACAAATAGACAATAAAATGCACACCACAAGTCCACATTATGGTCATAAGGAATCTCTTCAATGAGCTCGGGAGCCATGTATAGGGGTGTGCCTTTGACGGACATAAGTACCCACGTGTCGTTCATACATCTCGCAAAACCAAAGTCACACAGTTTCGCCACGCCGTTTGGATCCAACAGTACGTTTTGTGGCTTCATGTCTCTAGTAAGCGCGCAAACAAATGGATCCGCTATAATATTAATTTTTAAGGTTCATGCATTGGTGTAAGTGTATGAAATGGGTACCTGTGAAGTATGCGCTTAGAGTGCAAATAGTGTAGGGCCGAGACAAGGTCACAGGCTACCACTTGAGCTCGGACCTCAGACAGTTGGCCAGCTTTTGCCAATATGTCGTGAAGTACTTTTTCGACGTATTCCGTAACTACGATTATCTGTTATGGATTGACATTTATCAGCACTTTTGTACCCTTTAATTACAAACTCGATTGTTCTCATGTATCAGGAGAGGCATATATATAGTCAGGGTTCTTCTTTTTCAAAATCTTACTAAACTATAATATAGCTAGTCTTACGTTTAATCAGAGCTGTCCAAAACCGTAAATCAAAGGTCTCGATTCATTTAAATCGGTTAAGACGTAGTAATGATTCACATTTCAGTTATTTGTTAATCGACATACTACTCCAAGCCAATGCGTCGAGATTTTTGGATTTCAATCAAAAATGTTTGGATCTAAAATTATATATTTTTTTTAATTCATGGTTGGATCAAATACTTTGCTCAAGAGCAGTCTGGAAATAAAATTGAAGTTTCCTGCCTTACCGATTATGTCGTTTTGAAAATTTACGTCCATTCTCTCAACATCTCAAATATTCTATCCAGCATGAATTCATACTGATTTATTGAAGACTCGTAAAGAAAGATGATAACAACGATGGCAGATGCGTAATATGAAATGCGGAATGCAAGTTCTTGTTTTTCTCCAAACAAAACGAATCGCTGTTATAACTTTTTGATCAAATCAATCATTAAAGATTAAATTCTGATCCAGAGAATCAACTGGTTTAGTTACGATTTATTTTCACTGATTTATAAATCAGAAAGTTTACGTTGTAAATCAAAAAAACAGGCAGCCGATTAGTGGACAACTCTGATTGTAATATATATTATTACTGTCACCAATATTCAACAAATTATATAGGTAAAAAAAAATTCTGAAAAGGGCTGCGTGGTAACATTATTACACGTATTTAAAGCCACCACAACATAATTGGCGCAATACTACCTCGTTATCGGTCTCAAATGAATCGAGCATCTGTATAATATTTGGATGACGCATGTCTTTCTGGATCTCGCATTCCCGTCTCAAACTCTCGAGCTCTTTTGGCGTCCGGTTTTTCTGTATGGAAAAATTAAAAAATACGTTGAATTGTATTTTTGTTCGATTTGTTTGGGTGTATATGAAACTCAAGATTTGAAGAGAGGAAAAAAGGTCCCTCACCTTCCTCGTGATTTTGTAGGCAACGATTGTACCGTCCGTCGATCTCTTAGCTTTGTACACCTGTCCAAACGAACCTTCGCCCACTTGTTTGATCAACTGATACTTTTCCATGACTGTATACCCGTTGTATTTATACTATCAAACAAACGCGAAATACACTAACACGTGAAGAAAACCTCATGAACTCGACACTATATGTATATTATATACATCGAGACTACCAATACTACGGCACGAGTCTTTGCGTTAAAACGCGCGGGGATATGCAGGACGTCGTGGACGGCACTACCACTGTTGCTTCTCTTCGTTTCTCTACTTCTGTTCCTTCTGGTTTCGCTGGTCTATACCATGTGCACCACCCCCACTCTCCTTTTCGGCCTTCGGACGCTCTCGATTGGTCACATTCTTCGGCTCACGGAGACTTAACCGATCGGAGCGTTTGGAGCTCTCAAAATAGTATTCATCATGTTCCTGGTAAGTATATCATGCGGGTATTTTGTATACTTGCGTTGGAGTATTACTGAAAAAAGGATCGTTATTAGAGACACTCGTCGTAGCATCATTTTCACCCGATGAACCGAAATAGATTTTTAGATGTAAAAAAGTGTGATAACGTAGGAAAGAATTACGTCGAAATGAATATCCTCGGTGACCCCGTAAGCTTGCGATGTTCCATCCAGACGAGAGGACATTAAAAAGACGGAAAACGATGTAAAGACAGAGATCGGCACGTATGTGGAAAGGAAAATAAGGCACTAGGAATTTGTGTACAGCATCACAGCCGGGGCGTTTACGCTATACTCTTCCCCGGCCGCAAGTGTGAGTTGAGTATAAGGTACAACATACATACGCGGAGCCTCCACTGCCCGATGCGAGCTGCGTGAAAAGAACGGATGCGCGTAACCCGGAGCTCCCTTTCCCTTCTTCTTATGATCTTTTGTCACCCAAGAATGCCGCGTTGTCCCAACTTGCGGCACCCACTCCCACGAGCCGGGAGTCCAGGGATATCGAGGAGGATATCGAGGATATATAGTGGTATATGGTTCTCGATCAATTGTAATGCCCGCTCGCTCTCGTTTGCCCCGTTCAAACTCTGATGATGGGCTTTTAGGACCGAGAGGACAGTGCCCTGATTTTTTCCACGCTCAATAGTGGAAAGTATCATTGTTAATTGATTATTACACCAGTCTGTCCGACAGTTGTCAGATTTGGGGGTTGATTGATCGATCATGGGTTTGGTATCGGATGAAACAGACGGGATGGTGGAAATAAATTGGTCAACGGTATACAAAAGCTCTGCAGCAACAGGGGGCAGCTTGTCGCACACATTAGTCATTCCAATGACCAATTTTCGCCTGTCGAGTGCGGTTCTCAACCGATCTTCAACCCTTTGCTCCTCTTCCTGATAATACGGAATAGCGGGGATCGAGCGAACGCCCATCTGGAAAGATGTGATGGGGAACAGGGATACGTGTACTTTGGTACTCAATAAGTACGCGTATGGGTGGAAGAGAAACGTTATATGTAGTAAAGCCGTGCACGCTCGATGTACTTGTAAATGCGAAGCGAGCGAGCCGACGAAACGGGAAAGGCTCGTGTATACGCTGTATGGTCGCGAGGCAGGGGAGAAAAAAAAAAAGGGTCAAAAGAAACAGCGGGAGGGATGTGCTGCAGCGCATACTCCGAGTGGCCACCATTGGGAAGAAAAAAAGTAAAACTCCAGCGTAGAGTACTGGAACATGGCGCCTGTCCGGGTGACGCGCAGAAGGGTTACCACCGCTGTGGCACGGCCCAGCTCGCGTTAGTTTTTATACCCATCGCCGCGCACGGCCAGCAGCGAGCGGGGAAATGGACGCGGAGCCGGCGCTTGCGCTCTCCGTACTTGTAACCATCGGCGATGGTTCAACGATGACGATGGCGGTGGTGGTGGAAGAGAGAGAGAGAGAGCCGCGCAGGAGGTGGACTACTGGTGGAGCGAAGCCAGAGGCAGCAAGGAGGACACAGCAGTCTGCGTTGCCGGCAGAGCGAGCGCGGCCGTCAGTCCGGAGTCGTTGCGGTCCTGTCGTGCCAGCTACTGCAGGGGTATACCGTCTCTAATCACGTCAAGTCTCTGATGGGATAGTCATTGGCGTGTACCCTGCGCATAAGTACCGGCGGCTCGGTTTTCGCGGACGATTCGGAGTGCACGACTGGCATTTTTTTGTACTTACCGATCTCGCGGGTACACATCACAGGTACATATTGCTAAGAGATCGTTGAAGAGTGGTGGTTTGGGCATCGGATAATCCGGCTGAGCGTCGACAATTCTTATGCGTGCGTGCGTCCGATTGTTGCAACCTACTCACTGAAAATCACGTGCTGGCCGCGAAGACTGGGAATCGATCGAGCTTTTCCGCCGCCATACACGCGCCTACACTTACGCGTTGTTATCACCCACTATTGCGGTATATCTGCACGTATACGTGCATAGTAGAACAGACACTCTCATTCTCCTCTCTGTGTGTATATGTGATATAATATATACGGGCAGCAAACAGGGAGGTCTCGCGGCGAGTTGCTCGCACACTATATATATATATATATATATATATATATAAAACATAATTGGTTCCGCGTGTTTCACCATATCTTTTGCCGTCAGTGAAAATCGCTGTTCGTCGTGGAATACGTTGCTAATGCGTTCGAGTGCCAATGTTTATTGTTAAAGTGTGCTGATAATTTCGTTTTCATCAGATTTAATTATAGTACATCCTGACATAGAGCAAAAGAGGAGAACCAAAAATCGTTCGAGTGGACAATTGAGTACTGGTGAAAAACTTGTTTGTGTTGTTTTGTATTTTTCTCTTCCTTGACAGAAGGGAGGTGTGTTTCTTTTGTTTGGTGCCCGCACACGTGTATATATATAAGGAAGGACGAGGGAGAAAATAGACGGAAAGCCGGAGAAGGAAGAGGAAAGATAGGAGTCTCGAGACAACGATTTTCGCAAGGGTGAGTTCAAGTCAAGTACCAATACTGTTTCTCCCCGTTAGCACGGGTCCCCTCTTCTATCGGAGGTGATTCCATCTTCGGATAATTTACTTTCTTTTTTTTTTACCAGCTTCACGTCCACTCTTATCCTTTTATTTTTTTCCTTTTCATTCTGCTTGTGCTTACTATCGACGCCGATGTTGTTGTACTCAGAGCACATTATTTTATTTCATTAAGCTTGCAAGTGTTAGATCTTACAAGACTTGGATTTTCGAACAATTCCAGCTTCAAATATAATGGCATTTAACGTACAAATCTCAAGGTAACACGTCAGTTTTCAATTTTCCTCGGTTAAAGTTAGAGTGAAATAATTTTTAATGAAATTTTTGGTGAATTATGTCTGACAAAAAATTACGAGCACCGTATGGTAATCGAAACATACAAGCGACCCGAAGAACTTTTTACTTTATACTTTTTAATTATTTACATTGTCCCAACCGTAAAAATCATCGAACATTAAAACATTTTGCTTCGCTCAGTGAAAGGTAAACAGAAGTTCTGCAGTGTGGCGAAAATTATGTTTCACTTGTCCGTTGTCAAAGATTATTCTTGATCATCGTTAAAATAATTTTTTTTTTTTCAATGAAATATATTCCTTGGATGTTCTAGTTGTTTACAGTTCGATGAATTCCAGAATTGAAAATGCCTTCGTTTTTAAAAAAAAATCATCATTCAAAATTCGCAAAATCGACAAGTTTTAATTGAAAAATGTTCATCGTAAATTTTCGAAATTAAAATATTTCCGCTATTTCGTCCAGCCGTATATGCTTGCAACTTAGTATTGGATTTCCCCTGTTTCAAATTCATAGGAAAGGGTTTCCTAAAAAGTTCAAATATTTTTGCAAGGCAACTACAAATACATTAGAGTTGAAAAAAAACTAATAAAACTTGTAAAGTAATTGACGAAAGTTCTTGTGTAAAAAATTTATGCAGTAAAAAAACGCCGAGTATTTAACGTTTTAAACTGTTAATTCGTTTTTGTACGTATGTATAAATATTTATTTCTTTTTTTATCTTTTGATTAGTACATGAATTTACTGACAGGTACTCTTCATCACCTGTGTGTGGGGGGCGGTGATCCCAAAACCTCCACTCCCTACTTGATCGTCATCATTGTGCGATTTTCATTGCTCTGTGACCAAGCATGTCTTATTGCATTAAAGCATATATGCATCTTGTATATTATCTGCACGCACCTATGTATGACACCGTTGAATTGAAAAACACAGTTTATCACAACACATCATTTTGCGTATTCTGCTCGTATAAAATCAGAAGTGCGTTAATATTAGTCATCGTCCCACATTTCCCTACTTATGACAGAGCAGACATTTGAAATCTGCAAAAATGTATTGCAAAGCGTATTAACGAAGTTTAATTGATCATGCAACAGGAAAAGAGCACGTAGCAAGTGGTGGGGTACTTTAATAAATGATGAAACAAGAAAGGGTTAAAGTGCGAGAAATAAAAGAGAAAAAAGGGGCTGCTCAAGGCGATGAAAAATCAAGTGTGCGAGCCAAGCGGGGATGTAAATCATAGAATAAGTGCTTACAAGTGGTATGTGTGCCTGCACACCCCCTATCCACAGATAAATACACTCAAACGCTTTATACTTAAAGTAAAAGCATCCCTATCATGGCTGCTACTTTCTTCTAACGTTCCTAATATCCAAATGTTTGTTTGTCTCTTTGTTTTTCTTAATAACTAGTAAAATAATTTATGGAGTGTATTAGATCCATGATTTTTGTCGCCAATTTAATCTATACGTGCGTTATGTGTACGTATATACACAACGTATATAACAGATCGGTATTTGTATGTAAATAAGAGTATGCACGTAAATAAGGTAACAGCACTTGAGAGGGTTCATCTAATGTGTGAAAGATTAAATAAGTAAATACTTTTCTCTAAAGGTACGGTGCTTGGTTCTATTTGTTATCTACTATGCCACTTTATTTTTGTGTACAATAATATGACGACTTAACAAAGAAATGGCTTTTTGCGGTATATTCTAGAGTTTTGTTCGATACAAAATAACATACCACACCATTTGTTACAATTACGAGCCCTGATTGCGCGAGTGGCATTTACAGCAAAAAGAAAAAGATGGGGCGAAAGAGTTACCCTCGTCGGCGGTGTCGCCTTGCCCTTTTAATAATCGTTGGACAATTAAGATCGGCTGGCAAGATTAAAGAAGTATTTTCATACTGGTACATTTCTTGCCTCGACTTAAATGCTACTCTTTTTTTTTCTGAGATTTTATTTATCTTAAAAATCTCAAGAAAGTTTGTTGCCACTCGTGGAGGAGTAAGCGGTAAAAAAAATCTTTCCAGTTGATTCAATATACGTAAGACTTTATTAGAGTTGTTTTTTAAGCTATAGAGATTCACCACTATACAAAATATTAGGTAGAGTTAACTAGCGCAAAGCGCAATCACGATAATGAAGGAAGATGTTTAAGAACAGAGTTTGTACCATAGCCTCTAATGAGTTATCGAATTTTCAACATTTATGGAAAAAAAAATACGAACTTGCCATAAACACAAAAAAATAGTACAAATCAAATCTAAATAAGCAAGTGTTTCATATAATCTTTTCAAATAATAATTAGTATATTTCGTACCTGGTGGCGCATGTCGCCAGGGCGATCCCTGGGCCCGAGGGCGTTTGCGAAGCAACGCCCGAGGGACTGTTGTGATCG
>JAPYYV010007035.1:0-13757 GCA_030522625.1 Copidosoma aretas | reverse complement strand
ATTTGAATTGAAAAAACAACGAATTTTCACCTGATTTCGACAGTTTTTTAGGTTAGGATATAACTGGAAAATGTTACTCAAGATTCTCTAGCACTCCTCGATATATGCGCTTGTAGCTAAAGGAAGTTTCATGATACTGGATTTTATTTTTAAGGATTTTTACGATTTTCAGTAAATAATTTTTTTTTTTAGTCATTATTATATTTTTTGTTGGTTAGAAAACAACTTGGAGGTGTTAAATATATTTTTTCTGTATTGCCACTTCAATAACCTACAAGCTCCAAAAAGTTTTATCGTCCTACCTTACTCCGTTATGGAGATATACGATTTAGAGGAAAAAAAACCCGATTTCGACCACTGTGCGACGAAAGGGGTCGAACTCTTGCCTTTCTAGTTCAGGTTTAGGTACTAAGTAGACCAGTTTGTTATTCAAAAAATAAGTTTGTGTGAGAACTTCGAGGTCAAAATGGTCGTCCCAGAGTCAAGTCAGAGGACGCAAATTCAAACGAGCCTCCACCTTACCTAATAATGTGGAGAGCTTGATAAATGTAAGAACTTGTTCTCTTCTTAACCTTTTCAAATGGTATTCGGTGAATTTTACTACAACCTCCTACAACCCATTAAAGTGAGGAGCTGCAGGAGGGTTAAACCTAATCTTGGCAGCTAATTGTAAAGCTTATAAGAAGATAGAAAGTTTTGCAAGAAATTTTTCAATTCTGATGAAGCTCCAGCAAAATTCGTCCCACGGTCACTATAAACGTCAAAACACTGTCCACTACGAAAGGTCGAATGACTTAATGCCACGATAAAGGCTTCGAATATCTCCAAGTGGAAAGCTTTGGTCTACATGCAAACAAAAACTGCTGTATAGCCTTTATAGTACCCTTTCCGCTATTCTTTGCTAACCTAATATTCAAAGGTTTAGCGTGATCTACCGTGTTTAGAAGGCAAGAGCTTCTTGAACTCGTGAGCTAAGAATATCAACCATTAAAGGGTACTGTGGATGAGCAGCATGACGCTTACAAGGCAGGCAAGAATCTAATATACTTTTTACAGCTTGCCGACCTTTAAGAATCCAATACATTCTACGAATAGAAAACAGAGTTAACTGGGTATCTCCGTAAGACATTAATTAAAAATGCTGACCTATTATAAGACTTGTCAAATGATCAAGCGTAGCTAAGATTATTGGGTGCTTGATCGTGCTTGGAAGTAATGCTTACTTAATACTTTCACCAACTTTAATTATTCAATCGACTAGTATGGAATCGATTTTGATGAGTCTACTGCATCTTTTAATTGGAGTGATTTTAGCAGCCAAAAAAGAGTTAGCCACAAGAGCTTTGTATTCTTCTTTAAAATGAAGCTTTTGTTGTTCTTCAGACCAAAACAAACGTGCCTTATTAGGTTTAGAAATCTTTGTGTGAATATTGTTGGTGGCTAAGACATCGACTAAATCGAGAAAGGGTGAGTTGACGGTATTTAGGACTTTTATGCCTTGATTATGATTTGACTTGATTCCATCTGACATAATATTACAACAAATCATCAACTTATAAACGAATCTAATACAAATACTGGTATTAAGGAGTAATTTATAATAACTGCTATGATTATAATACAAATGCCAAAGATGATTAGATAGAGGAGTTAGAGTATTGACACTCTCATCTGTAATCGGTTTCTCTTTGACAGTATTTTCTATTAAAGGTTCAGGCCATTTTATTTCTAGTTAATGTAAAAAAATAAGGCCAGTAAGCCACAATTTTTTGTCAAAAAATTGTAGGGAAGAAATACTGCGAGAGGCAATGCCAGCAGGATTTTGTTTAGTAGAGATGTAATGCTACAAAGCAGAGGGATTAAGCGTTTGAATATCGAAGTAACTATTAGAAATAAAAGTGGGCCAGCGAGATGGTATCGAGCGAGTCCAAAAAGTTCATTTTTTTAGTCAGTCTAGAGATGGGTTTCAATTGGATTGATCCCCGAGGCAGTAATATAGTGACGAACTAACTTGGCTAGTAGTTATGCTCCACATAATTCCAAACGAGGAATACTAATAGTTTTAAGTGAAGCTACCTTAGTTTGAGCTACTTCTAAAGACACAAGAACTTCATTATCAATTATGACTCGAAGGTAGAATACTAAAGCATAGGCTCGTTTTGATGCATCAGATAACCCATGAATGTAAATTCAGGCGTCATTGTATTGGACGTTATTCCAGCGAGGAATGATCACCTCATTTAAAGCACTCACTTCTGAAATCCAATTACAACATTAAGAGGAAAGCGCAGGTGGCAGCATGACTTCCCAGGCCTTTTTACGTTGGTCACCACAAGATCGCTGTAGGAGCCACAACTCTTGCATTAAAATTTTTGCCCTTGCCAGAACAGGAGTGATCCAACCGAGAGGATTAAAAAATTTGGCGATTTGCGAAAGGACGGTGCGCTTCATCCAGATGCGGAAGGATTCCGGCAAAATAACCTTAAAACCAAAAAGCTCGTGTGTTGAATTCCAATTAAGACCTAAAACAGAAGTTGTATCCTTATTTTAAGATAATTTTAAGTCACCGGTCGATCTTTGTCCCAGAGGGATGTTTTCTAACAACTCATCAGAATTGATTGACAATTTATGGAGAAAAACCAACCGATATTTGTCAATTTTTTAATTGATGAATTTTTTGTCGAGCCTGTCCTTCAGAGTGAGCTCCAGAGATAAACTTATCCATATAAACTTCACTATTTAGGATTTCTGCTCCAAAAGGATCATTATCTTTATACAAGCTAGATAATTTTTTCAACACTCTTGAAGCAACATAAGGCAAAGATACAAGACCATGTGTGACAGTCGAGAGACGATAAGTTTGAAAAACTTCGTTTGGGTCATTTCTTTATAAAAAAGATTGCAAGGGTTGGTCAGTGTAATCTACCAAAATTTGTCTGAACATTTTTTTAGCATCAGCAGTAAATACATTTTTTTAAATTCACCATCTTACAAACAGATTAAATAAGGTAGGCAAAAGGTTTTGACTAGGATGCAAGCAGCAATTCAGCAGACTCCTGATTTTGTAGTCACCGAATCATTAGACACTACTCTTAATTTAGTAGTCGAACTTGATTTGCGCGAGAATTCATGATGTGGAAGATACCAAGTGATTTCAGAAGAGTCTTTCTTTGGTACTATGTGACCTAATTTTATATAATTCTGCATGAAATTAGAATAAGATTCGTCCAATTCAGGATTATAATTAAGCCTAAGTTCAAGTCGGAAGAATATTGATTTAGTTAGTTGGTAGGACTCTTGCTGAGCTTCTCGTAAAGAATCCGGCGATCCTTTCAAAGGGAGTTTTACAAAAAAACGTCCAGTTTGGTCTCGAAAGCGAGTTTCACTGGAGAACTTTTCGTATTTCAACACTGCCTTTGTTGGTGACGGAATTTTATAGGACGCTTCTTCCATCTGCCAGAACAATTGCAAAAGTTCATCAAGTCATGTTTCGATACTAACTTGTAAAGAGACCAGCAATTTAGTTACAGATCCTAGTCAATTATTAGTTGCACCGAAGAGGAGCAAACCAAATATATATTTTAACAATATTGGATTATGGGGGCCATTCTTTATGATTGAGCCTTTGATTATAGCAGCATGAATGGCTGCATCGAGAAGCAAATCCATAGGATCATCATTAAAATTAGTAGGATCAGCTAGCTTAAGACCTTTAACATAATCTAATTAAGCATTGCTACAAAAGGTAGGAGGCTTATACGAGAAAACTTTTTTAATTATGAAGGCACTTATTTGTATAGAGTAATCTGACTAAAATTGTGGTTTAGTAGAAAAATGTGCTGATTGCCTGGCAAAAACTTGAACCTTTCCACCGAGTCCTGTCAAACATACATTTGTTATTAGACATTTTAATTGTAACAGTTAAGCCAAAGATTGCGATATTAGTGGAGCTTGAGAACAAGGATCAACTAAAGCTCGAATCACCATGCTCTGGCCTAAAAGAGCGACTATTGTTACCCTGGCAGTAGCTAAAAGGATTGAACGTGGCATGTACCCTAAGTTAGTTGTCAAGTTGCTTTTGTCCAGCCATAGCTTGGCCATTAGTCATTTTAGCTTGACCAAGCTTTTTAAAAGTTAAGAATGAATTGTTAATTTTGGCCTAAAGATCAATTTATGTTTGATCAAAGCTATCCATTCTGTATGCACAATACGACAACAATAAATTTAGCTAGACTAATTATACAATAGATTCAAAGAATTAATCAAATTGCGATATGAGTTCAACCAAACAGGGGTAACCAAAATATAGCCAACCTAGCACCTTACCTTCCCTTGATCAAGCTTATTTGATACCAACTTACAAAGTGTATTATTTATTTTAAAATTATTATACTGTATTATAATAAAAGTAACAGAAAAAAAATGTATTAAAATTTTCTCAAACTGTGAATCCAAACTTAATTTGACGCAGGCACTTCAATATTCGAAGATAAAAATAAAAAGTTAGAGCGATATTAAATTTACTTAGCTAAATAAAGAAAAGTTACAACTAAATGTTTAAATAGATTTGCATTTACGGGGTGTGTATAACAATAATAATTTGATGATAATGCTGGTAATAATGTTGATGATGATGTTGATTATGATGATGATGATAACGATAATGATAATGATGATGAGAATCTTTCAGATTATATGTGCTAGGATCATATGGATGAATATATTAACAGTGGCAAAGATAGTAATACTATCAATAATAATGATAAGGATGATAATGATAATGATAATAATAATCATGATGATGATGATGACAATAATAATTACGATGATAATAGTAATTCTGATGATGATGGTTCTGATGATGATGATGATGATAATAACAATGACGATGATGAACATAATGATTGTAAAAGTGATAATTGAAATATCGATGATCATGATGATGATGATGACAGCCACACTAATAATAATGATAACAGTTATAATAAGAATGATTAAAATGATGATGATGATAACCAAATTGATGGTGATGGTAGTAATAAGGATAGCGATTATGATTCTAATGATTATAATAATGATATAAATGATGATGATAGCGATGATTATGGTGATGATAAAAATAATGATAATATTAGTAGTAAAAAAAAAACTATAATGTTGATGATTGTAATGATAATTATAGTGATAAAGGTGAAATTTATTATGAAGATAAATATAAGGATGATGATGATAATGCTGCTTATCATGATAGTAATACTGATGGTATTGGTAATTATTTTGGTTATGCTAATAGTGATAATAATGATGATGAGAAAGATGATGATGACGGTAATAAAAAGCATGATAATAACAATACAGATGATGATGATACGGATTATTATGATAATATTGGTTACGTGATAATTATCTTATTGATCACAATATAGACGATGATAAAAATAATACTGATGATGGATATTACAATGGTGTTGAATGTACTTTGTAACAATGATAATATCAATAGTCATGATAATATAGTAATGTTTGTGATTTTGATAATAATGATGGTGATGATAATGAAAGTTATAATGATAAAGATGATAATTATGATGATAATTGATATGATGATGGTAACAATGATAACAATGGTGACGATAATGTTGAAAGTAATGATCATAATGATAACGACAAAGGAGTTTATAAGAATATAAATATTGGCAATGATAATGAAAAAGATTGTAATAAAGATATTCATTATAATGATGAAGATGATAATTATAACAACAAAGATGATAATAATTATAATAATTATTAGACATAAGGAGAATGTGAGAATGTTAATTATATTGATTATGAAGACAATTAATCTAAACATGGTAATAATGATAATCATAATGCCGTTGAACGGATGATGATGATGCTGAGGATGATGATAACGATAATGACGATGATAATATTTATGATACTGAGGATAATGATGACGATCGTGATCATGATAATGATATTTCTGATCATGATGATGAAAATGATGAAAATGATAGTAATAATGAGAAAAGGGATGATGAAGATAGTAATAATAATGACAATAATTATGATGGTAATAATTATTATAACGACAGTGATGATGATGATGATGATGATGATGATGATGATGATAAAGTCGTCGATAATGATAATGATGATATTCATGATGCTCATAATTATTTAAATGATTATTATGATAATTATAATGATAATTATGATGATGTTGGTGATATAGATAATAATTTTGTTGATGATTATGATGATGAATACGTAAATAATGATATCCATGGTAATAAGAATGATTTAAATAATGATTATTGTGATGATCATGATGATGATGATGATGATAAGGACGATAAAGATTTTGTTGTGGATGACGATGGAGATGATTATACTGATAATAATGTTGATCATTATGATCATAATGATTATAATGCTATTAATGACGCTGATGATAATAATGATAATCGAAATGATAGTGATATTGATAATCATGTTGATGATGGTAATAATACTGATGATAATGACGATAATGATAGTAATGTTGATGATGATAATCATTATAATTATGATTCTGATCACGACGATGATAAATAGTACGATGATAACGACAAAGTGGATTATGATTACGATAATAATAAAGATAATGAGAATAATTATCATTATAAGGACAATAATAATGCTTAAACTAAAGAATGATAAAAATAGTCACAATTAGAACATTGCTACAAATGATTATAATGATGATGACAAAGATCAAAATTATAATAAGAATAATAAAAACAGTATGATTTTGCTGATTATGATGATAATTATAGTGATAATAATAATATTAATTATGAAAATATTGTATTTATTAAACATATCAATCATAATAAGTATTATAGTAATGATAATGATGGTGAATGGATGATTATGTATTGACAATATCAATAATAATGATAATGATGATTATGTTGATTATTATGATCATGAAAATGATGAAATTATAATAATTATGATGATGTTAAAAATGATTATGATGATGATGATCATGATAATGAGAATGATAAAAAAAAAAAATAATCAGAATATTGATAATGATGATTATCAGGATAATGACTAAGGTACTAAAATGTTAAAGATAATAATAATAAAAATGATTATGATGGTTTAAATATTAATAATGATAATAGTAATAATAATGATAATGATAAAGACGATGATAATAATCATTATGATCTTGATAAGGTCAAAGATAATGCTAAATCTAGAAAAGATAATAATGTTCACAATTATGATGATGTATACTAATTATTATGATATTAATAATTATAAAGATAATGATATTGCTGATAATCATGATATTGATAATAAAGATGATGATAACAATATAAATAATAATATTAATAATGATATTCAAAATAATGATGCCGATGATTATAATACGTATGATTATGATGACGATCATTATGATTTAACTAATGAGGAAAAAAATGATAATAATAATTGAAATTCTAATAATCACACCAACAATTATAATAATGGTGATACTGATTCTTATGATTATGAGAATGATCATCATAATGATAAATAGAATGATGATAAAACTGGTCATAGTGATGTTAATGATGATTGTAACAGTGACATATATGATGATATTATTGAATATGATGATAATGAAAATGATGATGATATTATTGATAATGATGATGATAAAAATTGTCACATTAAAAATTATGTTGATAATGATGACGATTTTAATGATGATGATGAGAACTATAACAATAATGATAAAAGAAAAAAATAGTGACTATAATTATGATCGTACTGATAAATTAAATGAAGATAATTACGATTATACTTCGAATCTTAAGTATGTCAATGGTGATATGAATACGAATCATAAGAAAAATGATAATAATAGTGATCAAAATTGTAATAATTATGATAATAATGATAAAAGAAATAATGCTTTAAATGATGATTATAATGTTGATGATGGGAATAATGATGATTTTCATATGGATATTATCAATGATAATGTTGCTTATTGTGATGATGATAATGATAATGTGGATAATTATGTGGATAATGATGATAATGATTATGATGATCAAATTGAAGATAATTATGATTACAACAATGATAATATTTATAATATGATAGAAAGGACTATAATAATGCGGATAAGAATAAGAAAGATGATGACAGTAGTAGTCAAGTTGATAAGTATGTAAATAATAATTAAAGTATAAATCATGAGAATGAAGATGATTATAATGATAACAATAATAACAATAAGGATTATAAAGATAAGTATGATGGTAATAAAAATTATGATGATGATAATTGTGATAACAATAATGATATTATTGATAAAAAAAAAGATTTCAGATATGTTACAAACCATAGTAATAATAATTATGTGGATGTCGATGATAGCTATAAAGATGATATCAATTATAACAAATGATAAGTAAAATAGTATCTATGATGTCAATTAAGATATTGTTGTGTATAATCATGATGTAAATAATAATATAACGAATACAATAATGATCATGGTGATGATGATATTAAATATGATAATCATGATGATGTCAACGATGATGATGACGATAATAAAGATTTTGATTATATTTTTGATGATAATGATAGAAGTTATGATAATATTAGTAATTATATGGAGAAGCATGATGGTTATAATTATAATGATAAATATAGTGATAAAGGTGATATAAATATCAATGATAATGATAATGATGATTTTGTTAATGATTATGATTATCATGATTATGATGATGATTAGAATGATGATAATGATGTTAAAAATGAAGATGGTGATGATAATAATAATGGAAATGATGATAATATTGCTAATAATGATGATGATGTTGATGAACATTATGACGATGATTGGCATAATGATGACAAAAATAATGATAGTAATGACGATACTAATCGTGATAATGATTATAATGATGTGAATAGTAATAAAGATGATTATGATGATGATTATGATTATTAAATTATTGATAATTATGATCACAAATTTAAAGATATTTATAAAATAATTACGAGGACTATGATAATGCGGATAACAATAAGAAAAATATTGACAGTAATTATCAATTAGATAAGTATGTTTATGATAATTAAGGTATAAATCATAAGGATGAAGATGATTATAGTGATGAAAATAATAACTGATGATGATAATGATTTGCATGATGATAATAATTATGATAATAATTATAATTACAATAACGATAAAGATAAGTATAATAAGGATCTTAATAATAATTTTAATAATGATAATAATGATTACTATGATAATGATGATACTAATGTTGATATTAATGATGAAAAAAAAAGATCTTAGTTATGTTAAAAATCATAGTAATGTTGATTATTAAGATATTAATTATAGTTATAAAGATGATATCAATTATGACAAAGATAATCATGATGATTAAGATTATGTTGTGTATAATGATAATTAAAATAATTATACAACAAATATGATAATATTCATGGTACTGATAAAGATACAAAAGATATTATTGATTATTTCAACGATTATGATGACGATATTCAAGATCGTAAGTATGATTTTGATGATAATGATAAGAGTTATTATAATATTAGTCGTAAGAAGAAAAATAAAATGATGATGTTGATGATTATAATGATGATTTAAGTGATAAAGGTAGTATCAATAATTAATATAAGGATTATGCGAATAATGATAATAAGGAGTAATATTAAGAATTTGTGATAATCATATCATTGATTATCATAATAATGATGATGATAGTGCTGCAAATCATGATAGTATAACTGATAATATTAATAATCATGTTAGTTATGATAACAGTGATGATAATGATGATGAGAAAGATGATAAGGTCGATGGTAAAAAGAATCATAATAACAATACCGATGTTGATGATACGTATTATAACGATGTTTTTGGATTTGTAATGATGATCTTATTGATTAAGATATAGACGATGATAATAATGATACTGATGATAGTTATTACGATGATATGATGTAGTTTGTAATGATTATGATAGTGATAGTGATAATAATGAAAGAATAATAATGATGATGTCGATAATAATGAAAGAGATCATCATATTGATGACGACAAAGTAGTTCATAAGTATATATATATATATATATATATATATATATATTAGCAATAATGATTAAAAAGATTGTAATGGAGATATTATTTCTTATGATTAAGATGATAATTATATTAACAAAGATGATAATAATTATGATTATGATTAAAAAATGTCAATCATGATGATTATAAATACAATTAATCTAAATATAATGATAATTATAATCATAATCCTGGTAAAAATATGATAATGATGCTAAGGATGATGATATCGATAATGACAATGATAATATTCATGATGAGGAAGATAATGATGACAATCGTAATCATGATAATGATATTCCTGATTATAATTATAAAAACAATGGAAATAATAGTATTATTAAGAATAAGGATGATAAAGATCGTGATAAAAATAACGATAATCTTGATGGCTTTTATTATCATATCGATAGTGACGACGAAGATGATTATTCTGAATATAATGATGATTATAATGATCATATTGATTATAATGCTATCGACGATGCTGATGATGATGATGATGATGATAATTAGAATGATAGTGATGATGATAATAATGTTGTTGATAATGATGATACTGATGATAAGGATCATCATGATGGAAATAATAATGATAATAATGATTATGATTATAATTATGATCACGACGATGATGAATAGTACGGTGATAAGCAGAAAGTAGATCATGATTATGATACTAATGATGATGATAAGAATGATAATCATGATAAGTACAATAATAATCCTTAAACTAAAGGATGATAATAATAGTAACAATTATAACATTGTCACTTATCATGATAATGATAATAGTGACAATGATAAAAGTTATAATCAAAATAATAAAAAAAAGGATAATTGTGCTGATTATGATGATAATTATAGTTAAAATGATAATATTCTTTATAGGATAAGGAATTTATTAAACATTTAAATGATAATAAGTATTATAGTAATGATGAGGATGGTTATTAGATGATTATGTAATGACAAATTTAATGATAACGATAACAACGATTATGTTGATGATTATGATCATGAAAATGATGATAAAAAAAAAAATAATAATAATAATAATAATGTTAAAACTTATTATGATGATGATAATTGTGATGATAAAAATGATGATTATAAGAAAAAAAAAAGATTGATAATGATAATTATTATGGTAATGACAAAGATACTGATATTGTTAAAGATAATAATAATAAAAATAATTATATGGATAGAAATAATAATAATGATAATAGTAATGATAAAGGAAATGATGATGACGATAAAAATAATCATTATGATCTTAATAAGGACCATGATAATGCTTGAACTAGAAAAGATAATAATGTTCACAATTAGAATGGTGTATACTACTGATTAGAATGATAATAATTATAAAGATATTAATATTGCTAATAAGAATGAAATTGATGATAATGGTAATGATATCAATATAAATATTGATATTCATAATGATATTAATAGTAATGATGATGATGATGATGATGATGATATGTATGATTATGATGACGACCATGATGATTTAACCAATGATGATAACAATGATAATAACGATAATAATGATAACAATGCTAATAATAACAACAATAATTATTATAATGGTGATTCTGATTCTTATGATTATGATAATGAAAATAATTATATTAGATATAATGATGATAATACTGGTCATAGTGATGTTAATAATGATTATTACGGTCATATAGATGATAATATTATTAAATACTACGATAATGAGAATAATGATGATATTATTGATGATGATGAAGACAAAGATTGTCACAATAAAAATGATGGTAATGAAGACGATTCTGATAATGCTGATGAGAACTATAACAATAATGATAGTAGATAAAAATAATGACGATAATTATGATCGTACTGATAAATTTGATAAAGATGATTACGATTATACTTCAAACAGTAAGTATGTCAATGGTGACAAGAATTTAAATCTTAAGAAAAATGATAAAAATGATGATGATGATAATAATAATAATGAGTATGATGATAATATTGCTGATAATGATGATGATATTGATGTACATGATGACGATGATTGGCATAATGATGACAAGAATAATGATTATGAAGACGATACTAATCGTGATAATGATAATAATGATGTGAATATTAATAGAGATAATTATGATGACGATTATGATTATTAAATAAATAATAATTATGATCACAACATTAATTATATTTATGAAATGATTACAAGGACTATGATAATGCGGATAACGACAAGAAAAATAATGACAGTAATAATCAATTAGATAAGTATGTTTATGATAATCAAAGTATAAAACATAAGAATGAAGATGATTATAGTGATGAAAATAATAACTGATGATGATAATGATTTGCATGATGATAATGATTATGATAATAATTATAATTACAATAACGATAAAGATAAATATAATAAGGATCTTGATAATAATTTTAATAATGATAATAATGATAATAATGATAATGATGATACCAATGATGATATAAATGATGAAAAAAAAAGATCTTTGTTATTTTAAAAATCATAGTAATGTTGATTATTAAGATGTTAATTATAGATATAAAGATAATATTAATTATGACAAAGATAATTATGATGATTAGGATGATGTTGTGTATAATGATAATTAAAATAATTATATAACGAATATAATAATATTCATGGTACTGATTAAGATACATATGATATTATTGATTATTTTAACGATTATGATGACGATATTCAAGATCGTAAGTATGATTTTGATGATAATGATAGAAGTTATTATAATATTAGTAGTAATAAAAAGAATGATGATGTTAATGATTATAATGATGATTTAAGTTATAAAGGTAATATCAATTATAAATATAAGGATTATGCAGATAATGATGATAAGGAGTATTCTTAAGAATTTGTGATAATCATATTATTGATTATGATAAAAATGATGATGATAGTGCTGCAAATTATGATAGTATAACTGATAATATTAATAATCATGTTAGTTGTGATAACAGTGATGATAATGATAATGAGAAAGATGATGAGGTCGATGGTAAAAAGGATCATACTAACAATACGGATGTTGATAATACGTATCATAACGATGTTTTTGGTTTTGTAATGATGATCTTATTGATTACGATATAGACGATGATAATAATGATACCGATAATGGTTATTACGATGATATGATGTAGGTTGTAATGATGATAATAGTTATAGTGATAATAATGATGTAGTAAGGTTTGTGGTTTAATAATGATGATGGTAATAGTAATAAATGTTATAATGATGACAACGATAAATATGATGATAATTAATATGATGATGATAACAATAATAATGATGATGACGATTATACTGAAAGATATCATCATATTGATGATGACAAAGTAGTTTAAAAGTATATATATATATCTATATATATATATGAGGCATTCTTTGTCAACCGGTACCCCCAGGCTGCCCATTTTTAATTGCGCTCAAATGAGACTTACTTGGGCTCATTTTGTAGCTAATTACCTGTACTTTTGAAAGCCGAGTGGCGATTTTGAAAAATCAAAATGGCGGACCCAGTATGGCGGCTGCAATCCATCT
>JAPYYV010007034.1:0-21306 GCA_030522625.1 Copidosoma aretas | reverse complement strand
AATTTTTTGTGCACGAGTTTTTAGGTGCATAGAAGAGATTTAGGCCCGGCACTCATCAAAATATTAAAAAAAAAAAATTAACGTCCACCCTAATGTATATATATATATATCAAACTTCTAATACTTTGTTATACATTTCTTTTCCTTTCTTTCTGTAAGCACTTTGAACAGAATACTTTAACGATTTCCGTACGCACTTTAGCTAGAATAATTCATCAATGCTCTAACTGATTTATCCACACTTGACGATCGGTGGCAAGCTACTAAACCAAAATGTCGCACAGGAGCAATATATGTGGTGGCTCAAATAGCTCGCGCTCAAAGACGCACTTTACGCTCCATTTGCCAGATAGCCAAGCTTCAGAGTCGCGTCCCGTCAAGCGGCAAAAAACGGCTTTGGTTAATATACAAGGGCGATCATTATTTATCATTCGATGCTGCACTACTCAGGTATCCAAGGCAGGGAACACGTTGTCAGCCGTACTGATGAGTCCAGGCGTGCTCTCAGGACGAAACATCTTTTTCTTTTTCTAGTAAACAAGACGATCCCTACATTGGTGACCCCGACGATGAACAGTGAAACGCAATCTTCTGATAGAGTTTCAAGCCCCCAGGTACAACACATGGCGAAATGCATCTTGTGGCGCCTGATCACCGCTGCACCGCACCCATCCTCAGTGACCTGGTACGCAGCTTTCCTACATTAGGAATTCGCGTGTCACATCTTCGTACTCTTCACACCAGGTACACGAAAACATTGCTAGTCCCACGACATCTCACGTTCTCTCGTCAATCAGCAGGCACACGCAGATCTACACCATGTCACATGCACACGCACAAACACACGCTTGAGCAACATGCTCGCGTCACGTCACGTCAATCGCAACCAAAAGTGCGTGGAAAATTCGGAGATCCAACATAACATTATCAACTTTTTTCTCCCCTTTTCGTGCCTTAACATCTCGATCTCTTTCTTTCATAACGATACTCCTTACGGTTCACATCCACGTTGTAAATGGGTAGGGAGTACTGTGGCGGCTCAAATAGCCCGCGCTCAAAGACGCACTTTCCGCTCCATTCGCCAGATGGCCAAGCTCCAGAGTCGCGATCGTCAAGCGACGAAAAACAGCTTCGGTTAATATATAAGCGCGATCATTATCATTCGATGCCGCACTACTCAGTTGTCTAGGGCAGGCAGCACGTCGTCGGCCTTACTGCCCACCTACCACTGTACGTTTCTTAAATGTTTTTGAAACGTAAATCTGAAACATTGAAAAGTTTTCTTAAGAGAGCCAGAAACGTTTCTAAAACGTTTCTGAACCCTTCTTTTGTCCGCTTCGGCTAGTAAAAGGGAGATATCTGAAACGTTTCTGGAGCGTGTCTGAAACAATTTTGGAACGTATCTTATTATATTATTAATTAATGTATGGCAAAAAAAATTTTTTCAAAATTGTTTTAAATGTATCAAAACTCATACCAGGCGATTCTAAAAGTATCAGCAATAATATAAATATGAAATAAAACAAAAAATATGCCGAAGGTAGGATCCGACCTTGCGCCGCAAGATTCCAACGCAAGCATCTTATCCACTTGGCCAGAGTGGATGAGATACAGTAGGAGTTATTTTGTTCCACTAAGGTGCAATAGCAATTCGTTTTATTTTTTCTAGTTATTGACAGTAAATAAACAATTAGTCAAATCCTATTTCATTCTTACAAATCAACATCATTTCTAAAATCAGAATGGACAGTATTAGTACTTAGAAAGAGGGACTCCACTTCCTATAAGACTACTTTTAATTACCTTCAACAGTTTTATCAAGAAAATTCTTAAAAATTGAGTGATATGGATACTATTTCTAAGAAGATTTATAGCCTATCAGTAATCAAGTGCGATGCCCAGGTATAAATGCACGCCGAAAACAATGTTCAGGTGATGCGCATCAGAAAGTTACATTTCATTGACTTTTTTAGGACAAAATATTAGACGATTGCATATCTGGAAGGTTAAAAAGTCTACCTCCCTGCAGCACCTAAACTAGACATCATCTTCGGAGTGCACTTATACCTGGACATCGCACTTGATTGCTAAGAGGCTATAAATCCTCTACGAAAAAGTATCCGTGCAACACGATTTTAAATATTGCCTTGATAAAACTTTCAATATGTACTCTTATAGGAAGTGGAGTCCCTCTTACTAAGTACTTGTACTGTCAATTCTGATTTTAATTTCTAAGAATGAAATAGGATTTGACTAATTGTTTACTTACTTTTAATAACTAGAAAAACAAAAACAAATTCGTATTGCATCTTATGTTGACCAAAATAACTCCTACTGTATCTCCTCCACTCTGGCCAAGTGAATAAGATGTTAGCCTTTCAGTCTTAAGGCGCGAAATCGAATCCCGGTCCCGGAATTGTTTTTTTTATTTTCATATTTCTATTATTGTCGATACTTTTTAAATCATCTGGTATAAGTTGTAATACTTTTAAAACAATTAAGAAACAATTTTTTTTGCAATAAATTAATTAATAATAAGGTACGTTCCAAAACTGTTTCAGAAACGTTCCAGAAACGTTCCAGACACCTCCCTTTTACCAACCAAAGGGGATAAAAGAAGGCTTTAGAAACGTTTCAGAAACGTTTCTAGCTCTCTTATGGAAACGTTTCAATGTTTCAGAATTTACGCTTCTAAAACGTTTTAGAAACGTTAGTGCTAGGTGGGTGATGAGTCTAGGCGTGCTCTCGGGACGAAACATCTTTTTCTCTTTCTAGTAGACAACACGATCTCTACATATATAAGATGAGGCCCCGCAAGAAGTTTTGGTTTCACAACTACGGTAAGCGAGGAGCAGCATTTCCTCAGAAAAAACATTACGTGCTGATGAGATGTTTTGGACTTCGTACTCGCTTTGGTTGTATTTCGACAGCTAATTCAAACCTCAACGAGTCACGAAGTGCCAAGTCAGCATTGTTTAGGGACGACTTTAATTTCCTAGTAGAGCTATAAATATTTTTTCATCACGCATGCACGTAATATGCTCTATATCTCAACGCTTTTGCATGTGCATAGTGACTTATTGCGCACGCCCCCAGGAGAGCGTACGTTATAGTGCTATCGCACGGTTCTCCGTGTGTTAGTAAAAAAAACGCACGCTCTTCAGTGTTTTCATAAAAATAACGCACGCTTTCCCGTGTTTTAATGAAATCAAAACGCACTCATGCGTTTGAACAACGCATATTGTAAAAATATCAAAACAAGTTACCTACAGTGTCTGTCGGATGTCAACAAGATTGTTTTGTATAGTGTACAAGTGCAACAAGTAAGTAAAAAGCGCCCTTAATAAAAGTTCCTAATTATTGATGGAAGTGAGGTTGATTCATAGTAATAATTGTATTTTTTTTACTAGCAAAGATATTTTTTTAAATTAACTGCGATCTTCACTTTTTTAAATAGCCACAGACTTACGAGTATAATAGTACATCTTGACGCGCTCACGACAATTCAAATACTTCCTTTGTAATTAAATCGATTAAGAAAAGCAAAAAGTCACTGCAAAACCAGATGCACAACTGAACTTTCTATCGATTTGCTCCTTAAAGTGCGATCGATAAGACATAATTTTATTTAAGTCTAATGGCAAAATAATTTTTAAATATATGTGCATGTGCCAGGACCCGGACGGGGGCGAATCAGATCATGAGAATATTAGCTAGACGATCGTACTTCTTCAAGCTGATCGGCCTTCTTCCAAGCCCTGACACATGCTCAGATATTTATGATAGTACAAAAACTAGAGAAACAATCATTAGACAATATTATTAATCTGTAGTTTTTTATGCTTTGCGGTAGCTTACAGATTTTGAAAATTATATATGGATTCTGTAATTTTTTTAATAATCAATATAACTTGCATTTTCTCGACGATCCACCTATTATTACAAAAATTAGATCTCCATGCTTCATTCTACGCAAAATTAATGCATAAATAGGCTAGCTGGCAATAGGCCTTTAGAACAATGACCATTAATAAATATGTGCAGACTGACCAATTTTTTAAAAACGCTCATTTTTCTCGAAAGTTGCTCTACAATATCCCTTACTGGGGTCCAACCAGAAATGAAGGCTACGCGCATGCGTAGTCTAGGGATTATCGAAAAAAAGTTCACTTTTGGCATGTATCGAATGATCGCGATCAGACCCCTGTTGTTTTATTTCACCAAGCGAAAGTATAAAAAAATTAATTGCACAAAACGGCGCTATTGTACTCAGGCTGGCAGTCTGGCTTAATTGCTGTACGCCCGATTCTTTACATAGCCGCTTTCTCCCTTCTAATGCTGACATATGTTTGCCTAAAAAATACT
The DNA here is from genome assembly GCA_030522625.1 of Copidosoma aretas. Classification (NCBI taxonomy): domain Eukaryota; kingdom Metazoa; phylum Arthropoda; class Insecta; order Hymenoptera; family Encyrtidae; genus Copidosoma; species Copidosoma aretas. The sequence continues at coordinate 16,941 of JAPYYV010007034.1, read as the reverse complement.
TCAATCAGAGTCCTTATTAGTAAATGATAAGAAACAAATAACAATTTAAATCATGTATTACATGTACATAGAAATAGCATTCGAAAAGCGCAGAGCTTCTATAGTTTAAAATTGGTCTTGCTAGAATTTTGTAGAAATATTGTGGGCTACAAAGCCTACATCTCAACATGATCTAATATCTTGATATTTATTCGAACTTAAACTGTGGATTTTCAAAAAAATGACTAGAAAAGGCGTTTTTCTGCAATTTGCGAGAAAATTATCAGATCCGATCAAGACCCCATAAAACCTAATCTTGACCGCCTTTTTGAAGTTACACGTCTATAGGTGCGCTACGCACAGAAGTGAATCAATGATTTTAAAATGCTTTCTCCCACTAAAGTGTGCTACAAAAGTAGATTTAAAATGGCGCTAGACACCGTATCCATTTAGTCACAAGCTATGGTTTCAGGGCGTAACTAGTTGCTGCTTTCTGTATTGCGGTTCATAAAATATTTTTAATTAAAATATTCAATTTTTAATGAATCATTTGTTTTGAAATATTTGATTTATTGAACACAATTATTATTAACTATTTTAGTAAAGAAATAAGTTTTTTTCAAACATTTAACGCAAAGTTTTGCATTATATTACCGTACCTACAGGCATACGAAAAAAGAAAGAGAGACGCACCCTTTATTTATTGTTTTTTCACTTATGCGAGGTTCTGTTGATAATTAATTTGATTTTTATTGCGTCTTAATTATTCAAAATTTTGGAAGTGAAGCAATATAAGTGAATCGGTGATCGCTCGAGTCTTACCGTTTGTTTGATATTGACTTTAGTGGACTGTATTGCGGGGGTGGGGTGGTTGAGCTTTATGCTCGTAGTTGCTTTCTTGGCGGAATAAGTGGGTTCTAAGCCCTCAAACTCTCCTCTTGGCAAGTACTGATTGAAGAGCAAGAAAATAGTGGATACTGAACATAACTGATTGACGAAACTATTTATTGCAGTGTAATAAGTATAAGCGGTTGCGAGAAAGCGACTATCTCTCTCGGCTGCGTGAGTCTGCTTGCAAGTGCCAACTCGTTGCTCAAGAGCTTGCGGTAGCTAGACTGACTGTATATGCGGGCTTCTTCGCAAGGGAGCAACAAATCGAGGAATATGTAATTGTATGCATGTGTGTATAAGTTCTTACATTAGAAGTCAAAGAGGAAGCAAATGTAAACTTATGCTATGTACAGCAAGGTATTATTCGAGAACATTCGAGAAGCTATAAGAGTGTTTCTCGATCGGCAGTCTTTGGCTTTAAAGGGATCATAACAATAATACTGACACTTTCAGCACTGAATTCTTAGAATTGAAGAAAAAGAAGTAAATGTACAAGCAATAAGAATAAAATTATAATTACATGATAATATATACTTTAAAGCTAGTTCAATCCTGAACATTCCGCCCGCCTATTTTACGAATAAGCCGTGAGCAAAATATGTTTTCTTTTTGCACTGCACTGTACACTAGACACTGACACTAGATAAGAACATGAACAGAGATGCGTTGATAAAGATAAGGCTGGCGCTTGGAGAGCATCTGAGAGCGCCCATCCAAAAACGGTGCGTTGAGCCATTGCAGTCCCTGGTATTCCAATCCGTAGTCCTTTCTTTAGTATTTGAGGCAGGATATCGGCGCCAAGCAAGAGCTCGATTTCTGCTGGTCTTTCGCGGAAATCGTCTGCCATGACCAAACCACGTAGATGTTGCTACGAATCCCGAATTTTGTGTTGGCCACTGGTGTACTTCGTGATAAGCAAAATGACTTAGGCATTGAAATGTAATTTCGCCTTGTCGTCAGTCTGAGGTGAAATCGTAAGGTTTGCTATATTATGTACTGGAGGGCCGTTGAAGCTGCCGATTCCCAGTAAACTATAATCTTGCTGTTTGAAGTGCACGAGCCGTATGTTTGCGTCCGTCGGGTCCCTGCAGCTGGACGAGTACTGTTGGCAGTAGCACCGTGCACACATTAGAAGTTTTGGGAAGCTGTAGATTACAGCAGATCTGACTGCTTTTGCCATAGACAGTTGGCAAAGTGTCTGTTGACGTCACGTGTGCAGAGGATGAAGTACCCTCGTGCAGCACCGAATGGTGATTTTGACAGCAAGTTCGGCACCGATTGCTTGACCTGCAATATGCGAGCTTATGTAAGCCTAGACAATTTGTGCACAGTGCTTTCTTGACGACAAGTTGCTTGTGTTCCTGTGGAGTTTAGCCCTAAAACTCTCTAAAGCGGTATAGAAAATGCTTATCTTGGCAGTACAAGCATTTATGACGTTTGTCTGCCTGGTTAAGCGCAACATGGCCTTTTGACTTCTCCTTGACCTTGGAGGCCTTAACAGATGAACTAATGATCTTGAACATTGAGATGCGCTGCTCTATGAAGATCTTAAGTCGACCGAACGTAGGTGGATCCGTTTGAGAGCAAATTGACGACTTACATTCGTGGAAAGTTCGGGCATGCAGCTTCTGGACAGTGAGTGCAACGATCAAATCGTCCCAATAGTCCGTGTGTCGTTTGAGTTGCTTGAGCGCTGCAAGGGCATTGACTGTGCCACTAAGTGACGCCTTGAGCCTCAAAGCAGACTCTATTGCGATGAGTGGTAGATTGAGCAGATCTCGAACAAGCGCTAAGACAAGAGGTCGCTCGTTCGTGCAGTGGTCTTCGAGAGCTTTCCAAGCGACCTCGAAGTTGGCGTCTGTAAGCTGAATTGTCTTCAGTATCTCCACGGCTTCACCCTGTACGTGGGTTTTGAGCTGCTGCAGCTTCTCGACATTACTTAAACGTGAGTCCAGCACAATAATCGCCGAGAATAAGTCCTTAAACTCGAGCTTATCGCAAAATTGACCCGAGAAATTAGGCAAGGACACTGCAGGCATGCTTCTTGACGGAGCCGTTGTAGCGGTAATATGATCTTGTCGTGGAGCTGGAGAATGCTTCCGCGATTTCTCCGTCATAGATGTGGCTGAGTCGAGTTATGCTTCCTCAGCAAGGCCGTAGTTGTCTGTACCGAAGTAGCCGATCTCTTCCTTGTCGTCTGCCGTTAAGCCCAGCATCTTAAGATGATTTTGCTGAAAATCCTCCCAATCGTTTCTTAATTGATTCATGCGGCTTTCAACGACAGACTTGATGATTTTGTCCTTGCCGAGTTTCTCTTGCCGAGTTTCTTGAGGTTTGCATAGGCGTTGAGAATTCTCGTGTACAGCTCCTGCTGGCGTTTGAAGAGTGCGTTCAGCTCCTTTGACATGATGCTACTGAGTAGTGTGTAGAAAAGGGTGAAGGTGCCGCCCGCATTAAAGAATCAAGAGGTAAGAGCAGCCAACAAGGAGCTTTATTCGCCGCGAAAGGATGCAGGAGGATGTAAGGCTCCTACGCCTTTAAGTATAATAAGAGGTCGTAAATCTCTTAGCACGAGAATGGACACACATCACTAACACACTGGCAGGTTGTAAAGCTCCCAGCGTGACAGAACTGCACAGAACAACACCAGACACTTAAGCTTATCCCGAACTTAAGCAACTGATCTGGCTCAAAGGACCAAATGTTTGATATTGACTTTAGTGGACTGTATTGCGGGGGTGGCGTGGTTGAGCTTTATGCTCGTGATTGCTTTGTGGTCAGAATAAGTGGGTTTTAAGCCCTCAATCTTTCCTCTTGGCAAGTACTGATTTGAGAGCTAGAAAATAGTGAAGAATGAACTTAACTGATTGACCCAACTATTTATTGCAGTGTAACAAGTATAAGCAGTTGCGAGAGAGCGACTATCTCTCTTGGCTGCGTGAGTCTGCTTGCGAGCGCCGACGTGTGGCTCGAGAGCATGCGGCAGCTAGACTGACTGTATATGCGGGCTACCTCACAAGGCAGCAAAGAATTGTGGAATATGTAATTGTATGTATGTGTGTATAAGTTCTTACATTAGAAGTCAAAGAGAAAGCAGAAATAAACTTATGCTATATTCAGCAAGGTAGTATTCGAGAATATTCGAGAAGCTAGGAGTCTTTCTCGCTTGACAAGTCTTTGGCTTTGAAGGCATCATAACAATAACACTGACACTATATGCACTTAATTTTCAGAATTTAAGTAAAAGAAGTAACTGTACAAGCGATAAAAATAAGAATAGAATTATATGAAAATATATACTTTAAAGCTAGTTCAATCCTGAACACCATTCGTCTTTAGATTCCGCCAGATATGTACTTATATAGTCAATTTATAGGGTATTATGATTAATGTTTGTATAGTGTGCATGTGTGTACGTATGTATATGTCGTAGTCATTTGGAAGAATCCGACAGTAAGCCGACAGCCGTGGCAGACTGCTGACTGCCGGCAAATGAGTGATCGCACCATCCAAGCGGTCCGTCTTCCGTTTGCCGAACTTTGTCGAGGATGTCGACTGACCATCGGCAAATGAAATAACGATCATTCTGTCTGTCAACTGCCTAAAACGAATTGGCAACTGAAAGACATGCTTGTACGAGATATAAGAGCCAGAGGGTATATAAAAATGTACCATCTATCAAAAACTTTGCATTCAATTTATTTATACGATATCAGTATTTTACATATTTACATTAGTACATTATGATCGTCGAGGTTGTATATTTCTATTAAGTATGAAAAAAAGTCATTTTTTGAAACAAGTCAAAGTTTGTGGACATATTGAGTTGCATTTAATTTGCAACTTATAACAAGAACAACGGCTAGTGATACACTGTTTTCGATTAGCTTTACAAGTACATTTTGGATAACCTTGTCCACCAATTACTGACTGTTGTGATGCTGCTTCACGTAATGTCAAAAAAACTTGTTTGGGTACATTGATAGAGACCGCCTTCGTTCCAGCGACATTCAACTTATTTCGGGCAAACCATCCTTTTATTATTCCATCTTTCGTCCCGATTTGATAAACCCCGTTCCGAAAATCTGTCACTACGCCGAAAATCGCTTTTAAATCCAATGGACCTCGATCTACTTGTGGAACGTGTAGTGTTACACAATCGTTGGTATTAAGTTTCAGAAAAATTTCATCGGAAAACGTAACCATCTTGGCAGCAGCCACTTCTTGTTTTTCATAACAATCTCGTTGATTCTCAATCATCGAAATTCCTCGAACGCATAATGATCAGATTAAGTGATTTTCGGTAGTGAGATCTAATGGGTCACGATTCACGTGCATTTTAACGCCACATTTAGTGCAAGCTACTGCATCATCACATTTACACAGCTTGTTGCAACAGTCCTATCGTAATCATGGCAAGCTGCCTATTCATTAGGAAGTATGTACTATTTCTACACCATACTGGTACAGCAGTGGAAACATACTTTATTATGATGTACTAATGTAAACGTCACGTACATGCTTTGCAAACAATGTGTTCGTCTTCCGATTGCCAATTCGTTTTAGGCAGTTGACAGACAGAATGATTGATATTTTGTTTGCCGACAGTCAGCCGACACCTTTGGCAAAGTTCGGCAGAGGGAAGACGGACCGCTTCGATGGTGCGATCTTCTATTTGCTGGGAGTCGGCTTACTGCCGGATTTATCCAAATGACAACGACATGTGTTAGTGTCTGTGTAAATATGTGTAAGTGTGCGTGCATGTGTGCATGTAATGCTACACATGTAAGGACATATTACTTCGTTTATTTAAATACAAAAAACTATGACCCAAAAATGTTTCCATGCTCGGCAGATCAATGCACCCCTTGATATTTAATCATTGAGTTATTATTATGACTTTACTTTGAACTATTTAAAGATACGCAATATAAGAAAAAACAATGGTTATGGGTGTTCTGAGGTGGAAAAAAATTTTTCACGGAGCACAAATAGAGAAAATATAATAGCATGATTAGAAAATCTTGACTACTGTACATAAATAATTATTCGCGGTTTTGTGCACAAACAACCTCTAAATATTTGAATATACGGAATGTATTGAACAGAATAACAGATAGGCTAACAATAACAATTGCGGGTATCCTCAAGAGTAAATTGACATATAGTCGAGCAAATAGAGAGGTTTTATCAAACGTTACGCCATAACCTTAATTCTTCCGATTTTGGATACATTTTGGTAGAAAAATGGTAAATTATAGTGAAAAAATTTCGAAAAAAATTAAAACTCGTTCAAAATATGGATACGGTAACAAATTATTCTAAAATGTTTTCAGGGCAACACAACCTCTAAAAACCAAATAATACGCTATACCTCTACAGGTAAGCAATATAGGTCAAAAATAAAAAATTTTACGGCTTAATGCAGACATGCATACTTTATTCAGAAATAATTTTTCATATTGTTTAGAAACAACATGACTTAAAAACAACGAACGTTTCGAGGTTGCTTTTGTTTTAGAATATATCCATTGCATCTTATGAACAGCTTTTTTTATTTGTCATGTTATTTACGCACATGATTTCGATCTCCAATCTATTACTTACTTGCTATCGCTCTCTTATTAATACTTTTATAAACGTTTAATACCCTCGGAGATCTTACTTCTGCAGCGTGTCACACGTGACACACCCATTTTTTTAATTCATTTGTAACTAACGTAAATTTTTGAGCTGAGCTACAGTCACTAGGGCTAGTGTTCAGTCCTTTAGCGTACAACTCTGTACAAGCACTCTACGCCATATGCAGACACTGTATATAATTATAGTGATACAAAGTGTAGAGTGCTTGTGCAGAGGTGTCCTATGTAGGACTGGACCCTTGCGTGTTAGTAACAAACTTTATTAAAAATATATTAATCATACATTTTATATAATTAAATAATCATTATTTAATAAAATTTGTTTTAACTATATTTAAAGCCTTTTTTTTAGATATACATATTGTTAGCATTATATACGTGACTAAGAATAAGTGTGTAAGCGTATGTGGCAGGTGTTTGTGCAACATTGGAGATGATACCATCGTAGGAAGTTCTTCTGCAATAATCAGAAGATTCGATTTAAGCGGGCAGTCTCTTACTAGCCAGCCAGGCTGCAGGTCGTGCCATAGCTATACTCTGTACTTCTCTGATCTACATGATATATTCTTCAGAATTGCTTATTCATTAAATAATAAAATATTTATTAAAATCACATCGAATTCACGAATATTAGTATTCCAACGATAATTGCACCACCCCCGATACATCAAATTAGGTTTTTTTAAAAAATGTTTTATGTAAGCTATATCTACATTTATATATTCTCTGCCAAAAAAGAATAACTATGTTATATCTTGTGTCATGTATCCAAGTATATTATGTTCTTTGTAGGTGTTTCTATGAGTGTTTGTGTAAGTGTATTTAAAATTTCGTATTATTAACTGCGAACCTACTTAAGTAAGAATTCTAGAGATCAGCATTGCGACATAGTTTGTAAAATTGCTGCTCCAAAATCTTAAAACTTACACTATTCGCAATCGATTCTGTTAATAAATGTTTTTTAACATCTGTTCGAAATCGATACGCACTTAAAGTGCAAATAATCAGCAATCTTAACCAACCGGCTTTGTTTGGAATTAATTAATAACTGGATTGCGTCGACTATTCAGTCAAATACCAATTCGACTTGCCCTCCTTCAGCGCGAAAAAAAAATAGATCCTCTCACGTACAATTCTTCGCCTTTACTGTTCTGTCAAGCAATCTCTAAGTAACTGCAAAAATTCTAGAGTTCGATCGTTACCTGCCTTAACGAGAATAAATCTTTATAAATCTCTCGAGCAACGTTTCGTCAGTGTATGAAGCACAGTCCAGCTCGCTAATTCTTGACTTCAAAGATTATAAGTACCGCTCGGATTCGTTCTGCTAAACGAGGGTAAGTTGTTAGAAATCTTTCGAGCAACGTTTAGTCAGAGTAAGACAATTCAACGCGTTGGTCTGATTTCGGGAATTATAAGTAGTGTTACTGCATTTTGTGGGAGCGAAACGATGCCTAATTCTAAAGTAAACCTTAGAGCAGCGGTACAAGCAAAAGGGCCGTCGAAAAGGATTTCTGACGTAAAAGAGCAGCCTATCATCCATCCAGCCACGGATGTTTCCGTGTAATTTAAGATTCAGAGCTAAGATCATCCACGGAAGAACTTGTGACTGCGTGAGTGCGAGCAGCGGTTGATCTAACGTTACTTAAGTAATTTTAAGTAAAATTATGGTAAACAACAGCTAACGTTAAGGAATAATCATTTGTACCCGCGAATTCAAGACCTTTCTCAATTTTTGTATTTCAGATTTATTCTGTATTCGGAAAGAAGTTATTCTTTGTGAAATTTCCTTCAACTCATGTATGTGATACTTGGTTGTTAACAGCACACAATTGGCATTTAAATCATTTCAGTTCAAATTAGAATTAAACATTTAATATATTATATTAACTTTAAAGAATTTTTACTCATGACGAATACTTCACAAGGACGTGCGATAACAGACGACAGACGTATCAAGTGTAGGTCAGTGATCTTTTCCCGGTGGCGTACCTCACATTTATATTAACCACATACACTACCCACACAGCTAGACGGAAATCCAACACTGTAATGTCGAGCTGACAACACTTTAGAAAGAATGCTCTGAGTGTGAGCAAATAAGACTATGGAGTCAACGACTGGTTCTCTACGAATAAAAAAAATTTATTTGTTACTTGAATTCACAATGTCCGCCCTCCATATAAAAGTACGGTCTTAACAAATTAGCATCTTTTATGGGGAGCTAGTCCATTTTGTTTTTACTTATTATATGCTTATAATAATAATGGAACAGCTCATAACTTTGGTTTACAAAACTATACTTAATAAATATCAACATAAATAAAACCTGTGATTAAATTCTTGCTGTAACTGATATCGCAAAAAGAATGGAATGATTGAAAACTTATCATAGAGTAAAAGAAGCCAAAACATAATAGGAATTTCTTAAATTATATCTTAGCGATGCTTTGGATAATGCAACCTGCAAATTTATCAAGCTACACGACATATCAACTTTTTCAGCGGCCAAAATACGCTTCTTAGAGAATTTTTACAAGACATTGAAAATAGCAGATCTTTTATTTCAGACGCAGAAGAACCTTTGTTCATGTGAACCGATATATCAAGATTAAAGGGCAGTGAAAGAAACTGTTTAGATGGGTTAACTTTCAAAACATTGTATAAATTTATAGAACATCTGAAAGCTTACTTTGCTACGTCTAAGACTTACGCTTATTACATCTCAGATATAAGCAATTCAAAAATATACCAAGGAAAGAGTATTCGAGTTTTCTTATGCTAGAATCTGCCAACTCATTAATCAGGGAACAAAAGCGGGGAAAAGAAGCAGCTTCTAATAACATTCCTGAAAACCTAAAATCCGATTCTAAATTGTACCTTGAGATGATTGGGAGAGAAGCACTTATGAGAGGCTTACCCGACGGTTTTAAGGCTAATGTGATGTAAAACGTACCAAAAACTTTTGCTGAGGCGTTGAAAGTTGCTGTAGAGGCGGAACTAATAGAAAAAGTTTTATTTCCTAACACATATACAAGCATGTATAATCGAACCTCTTATTTGTACCTTGCACAACAAAAGTTACCTGCACAACTTTTAACGCAGCAAAACGTTGTAGTATGAAACAGCTCACACAAAAGTTTCCAAGCGCAGGAACGGTATCTACAAATGCTCATTAACGATGGTCAACAAGTATGTTTTGATAACCCAAATAATTATAATCGTAATATTCCATACCATTATAATCCTAACGTTGTAAATATTTCGCCTACAACTTTTAATTTGGAAGGAAAAGTTGTAGCTCATCCAGCTCTTAATTATGGAAATAATTATATGTCTAATGAATCAGTAGAACTATTACATTCTAATGATGCAAAGCAAACCAATCCTTCTTTCTATAGCCATTGGAAACATCAAAATAATTATTAACAAGATCAATATTTACCCATGCATTGTCCCGTTTATACTATACCATCCCAGTGCTTGTGTTACTTAAACCTGCTGCACCCTTATTACTATACTTAAGATAAAATATGTACTTGTCGTAATAACCATCCGCGTCCACACAATTCATCTACCCAGTATAATGCAAGCTATCGTTCGAGATCTAATTCTACTAACAATCAGTCTGATTCAAGACCAAATTCCCCTAACCTCACACAATCTGGGTCTTTAAACGGCAACGGTGCTCGTCGCCCGGACACCACGGTGTCAAAAAATTTAAAACCTGCGTCCAATAGTGAACTCCAAATCACGACAGTTTGAATGTCAGTTGCAAAAAGCATCATTAACGCTTCATCTGTAGGACTAGAAAATCCGCAGCTAGACGAATATAAAAATACTTTTATCTTATATACGGGAGCCGATGGTAGCGCGATAAAATATTCATTCTTCCGTCTAACTGTCACGATAGAGAAAAGCAAGTAAATAGCGCTTATTGGATTAACGTCTCAAAATTTAATAGCGTTGGGAACCGTCTCACTAACTATATTTTATAAAGGTTACACTTTTCATGTATTACCTACTGAATCGAAACTTAGTGAAGCGGGAATATTGGGAAATGTATTTTTCTCAGAAGAGCGAGCCCAGCTTTGTGATGATCTAAGAGCTTCAGTGTTAAAAAGAAAGACCATTGTCCCTGTACCTTTCATTTGTAGATTTATTACAATGAGCGATGAATAACGAGGTCTAGTACTTGACGAATCGATCATTTTAAATTATGAAAATAGTCTGAAAAACTTTTCTCAGGATTTTAGTGAAGTTAAAGAGAAAAATGTAATTGATCAACCTACTTTACAATACATTATTCACTTGGGAGGACTATGTAATAGAATTTGTATATATTGATTACTGGCTGGAATGAGACTCCCAATTAAAATTCTTGTACAAATACCGAGTCTCAAGGTCAAGCTTATTAACGTCGAATAAGAACTGCCCGGGAGTATTTATAGGAGAAACTGCCGCTAAACATGAACAGGGACAGTGATATACTATGGCTATAAACACTCGAGCGGAGTCGAAATGGAAATTTCCCCTCAAGAACTCGAACCTTTTGAGATAGGAGACTCAGAAAACCACTTTAATTCTGATTTAGTCAGTGATACCCGAACTACAGATGTTAAGAAAAAGATTAGTATGATATCGGGTAAACTTCGTCGAAATAACCACGAAAGATTTAGCCCGAGACATGTGCAAGAGATAGTAGGAGAATATCATCATTTGTTTTATATTAAAGGTGATCCAGCCCGTCGTACATCTTATGTACAACATAACATAACAACAATTGATAATAAGCCGGTTTTTACTAAACAATATAGATACCCTTCTATACTTCATGAATAAGCAAGAGATCAAGTCGATAAATTCATTATTAGAAAACGACACCATCCAGTAATCTACTAGCCCTTATGGCAGTCCATTATGGATAGTTTAAAAAAAAACCAGGTCTTAATGGAGAAAAGAGACACTGTCTGGTTATTCATTTTAGAAAATTTAATGCTAAAACTATACTTGACGCTTATCCTTTGCCGAATATTGCGGAAATATTAGAGCAGATTGGAGGGTCAACATACTTTTCTGCATTTGATCTAGCTAGCGGTTTTCATCAAATTAAAGTGGCTCCCCAAGATCGTCAAAAGACCGCTTTTAGTAACGCTTACGGCCACTATGGATACGAAGGTATGCTGTTTGGATTATGCGATGCACCCGCGACGTTTTAAAGACTGATGGATTCCATTTTATTAGGTTTACAGGCTATTGAGTAATTCATATTTTTGGATGACATAATAATTTTCGGTAAAAATTTTAAGGAACATGAATTAAAAGTAAGAAAATTATTCGATAAGCTAACAGATGCCAGACTAAAATTACAATTAAGTAAATGCAAATATTTAACCCTAGAAGTTGCATATTTGTGATGTAAAATAGAAAAATATGGAGTAAAACCTGATCCTAAGAGAATTAAAACTGCTAAAAATTTTCTATTACCAATAAACTGTACGAAAATCCAAAAATTTTTAGGCAAGACTCGGTATTATAGAACATTTGTAAAAGATAATACTAAAATGGCCAAACCCTTAACGTTATTACTACGTACAAGTCAAAAATTTAACTGGACCGATGAACAACAAAACTGTTTCGAGTGACTAAAATTAGCCCTTTGTTAAGCTCCAGTACTTGCATGCGTAGATCTTGATAAGCCTTTTATTTTAACTACAAACGTATCCAATTTAGCCATCGGTGCAGTTTAAAGTCAAGGAGAACCAGGAGAAGAGCACCCCGTAGCCTATATGTCTCGCACTCTAACTAAATGTAAAAGAAATTATTCTACCACGTAAAAAGAGTGATTAGCAGTTGTAGTAGCTGTACAATATTTTTGGCAATTTTTATAAGGAAGAAGATTCATGATTTACGGAGATCATGAGCCGTTAACCTGGATTAAATCAATAAAAGATCCAATGAGTCGATTAAATAAGTGGAGAGCAAAATGTCGTGGATATAACGACGCATATAAATATAATCCCGGACGGCTAAATACAAATGCAGATGCCTTATCTCGTATTCCGGTTGTTTTGCTTCAAATTAAGATGTCACAAAAAACAGTCAACCTTAAGGGGGGGCACAAACATTTGGAAAAAAAAATTTTTATCTAGTAGTAGTTGCTCCATTGTTTCTAGTTCAGATGACGAATCTGATGAGGATACACAGTAACAATCTCGTGTATTACCATTAAAACCTTTTTTTAAATCACCCTGCCCTAAAAAAACATCTCTCATACGCGCGTGTAGAGCGAGTAATCTAAGCCTAAATAACAGTTAGTCTACTTTAACAGTCAAACCAGTATCTAGAAAGAGAAATAGAGGTCTAAAACCTTCTCTTCTGACCGTACTAAATAGGATAGAAGGAGGACAAGGAGATCTTAGCAGTTTACCGATAGCGCAACGACTAATAAAGCGCAGGGTACACAAAAAATGAAAAACACCTCTTGTCGTATCCTCGGCCACATCGAAATCCGAAGATACCAGCGTCGCGGACACGACAAACGAGGAATGAGATGTTGACATACCTTTTCCGCAAAAAGATCGGTCGTCACTCCCTAGCCTTTTAAACGATGATCCCGACTCACCAATTACAATAAGTGCAACTGATAATGACTCCCAAAAAGAAGCTGTAACAGGAGTTAGCTAGTCAAAAGAGACAATTAACCCTCAATTGAGAGTACAAGTGACTAAAATTTCTCGAACTCGAGAAGTTAGACCTATTACTCAATAATCAGTACATTTTAATTTTGACAGTGATTCGCACAAATCAGTAAAAATTTAGATTTATTTCAAGGTGGCTTACAAGCTACTGAAAATTAAATACACCAATATGACAAAGAATTCCGAAATTTAATATATTCACCTAAAACATTACGAGAGTATATAGGAGATTCTTAGGAGTCAGTAGATGAAGCTAGTTTTCCAATGCGAGCAAAATCGCCCAAATGACGGTTCAATGCTTCCTCTGCAGTAATAGAAGACGATTTCGATACTGTTTGGAGGGAACCGAGCGTTTCCACCATCGAGCAAGAAGACAGCAAGGAAGCGAGAGAGAGGAACAAACGCATGGCATAATACCAGCCACACTTCCTCATTCACGTACTAACATTCGTAAAGACGACAAGAGAATGCTTAACATATTTATGTGATGATATTGCAACGCTTATTACGGCTGATTTATCGTTATCTTCAATTAAAAGGAAATTGCTCTGAGATTTAATTTACGTATCGAAAAATAAATTATGTAAAGCACAGCCACTAGTGGGCGATATAATAACAATAACTTACAAGAATAAATTATCATTTTGTTTAGTTATCAAAGAAAATGAATGAAATGAAATTCTATCAAACGATCTGTATACCTGTTAAGCTGGATTAGCTTAAGCAATTGAAGATAAAAATGTAAAAACTCTAAGAATCTTCTGGAAGGGTTGAATCACTGATGATGTACCAAGGCCTATGCTATCAAGGCAATTTATGAGGAAATTAAACATCTAAAAATCAAAATTACCTTGTGTTTAGGGGAATGCACTTATCCGACAACAAACTTACAACAACAAAGATTAATAGAATGTCACAATAGCCTTTTTGAAGGACACAGAGGTATGACTATAACTTATAAGCGAATCAGGGAACTTTAATATTGGGAAGGTATGAAAAATGATGTCGAAAAATTTATAAGAAAATGAAAAATTTGTCGAAAGCAAAAATTAGTCCGTATAAACACTAAAGAATCGATGATAATTACCCAACAACGGCAGAAGTATTTTCTATAATTGCAATTGATACTGTAGGTCTCTTGTCAACAACAAAATCTGGGACGTAGCATATATTGACACTACAATGTTTGTTCTCAAAATTTTGCGCAGCAGTAGCCATACCCGATATTAAAGCAATCACAATTGCAGATGCCTTAGCAAGAAATTTTATAGCTCTATATGAAGTACCAAAGATAGTGCTTAGCGATAATGGGAGAAATTTTCGAAATCGAATTTTGACCGGTTCAGCACAAATTTTTTGGTTTAACTTAATAACAACTAACTCTTACTATCCCCAGGCTAATGGATCTTTAGAACGTAGCCATGCTATGCTTGCTAGTTTTTTTATTCTTGTATTTAAAATTAAGCTACAATAATTCTTAACGCCAAGTATTGCGACGTTTGATTCTAATTTGAATAATTTCCGTAATCTGAAGAAAAGAGGGGCTCCATTGGAAACAATGGAAAAAAAAACAGAATAAAAGAAGATGATTTACTCTGAACCTTAACCACTACATGATACATGTCTCTTAGTTCCTAAGACTTCATAACTTTTCACATACATCGGACTGCATTAGTATCAACTCATTTTTTCTACTCTTTCTCCGCACGCAGGAAAATTTTGCAAGATTGCACTGTTTTTGGGCACTGAAATCTACGCACTCTCTCTTCCGCCCAATAATTAATAATTTTTTTTTTTTTTGCTTACAGCCAAGTTCTTATTTTTGAGTATAAGCCAAATCAAATAATTTTTAAAACATAATTATTGTTATTGATATTTAAAAAGTTGTAAAGATAACATTTTGGTCAACGAATCGATAAATTTTAAGATTTAAAATAATATTTTTGTTTATTATTACAACCGAAATTCTATCTCTAATAAGTCTGATTTGTAAAATTGTATGATTTATTGTGAATTACGAATACATGTATATTTGTATAAATGATCAGATTTAATTTTTTATTTGGCGTAATGGATTTCTTCTTGTGCAATAATATTAGTAGTTCCTGACATGAACTAAAGATCATACCATTTCATATAAAGTCTATGATATTCAGTTATATAACAACACTTGTTGTGGACATTGTTCTTCTTCTCTTCAGTTATCTGCTCCTCAACTTAATAAAATATAAAAATTAAATACATTAACTATGCCTAGTCTTTTGACTGTATAAAATTGACTGTGCAATGCCAGTGATAGTGATGTGTTTTTTGTAATAACGCTTTCCAAAAATTCTTTTGTGCTGTTACTCGACAGAACCTCCTACTTTACCGTTGTAAATAATAATTAGATCCGTAATAATGTCACGTGTTAAACGCAAAGTTACGAACCATCAGAAATTGTAAGATACGCCAACAGCATCCTACTACCGATAAACACGGCAATGGCAATGCATACGAGTGTAATAAAATGCCTATTATCACCTTCATTGCTTATGTGCCATAGTATGGCTGGACGATACCGGTAATCTACGTTGGCCGCTAATATTACTCCAGTAGTATACAGTGCAGAATCTACAAAATTACATTACCACTAAAATAAATTATTGATAATACATGTAAACTCAAAATCGAAATGATTATTCTCAAATCTTATAAAATCGACTACAAGGATATCATTAAACCCGTTAATTTTGGAAGATTGTTATAACACTTGAATAAAATCATCTTTTATAAATAACTGAATGTATGTATTAAAAATTAGCGTAATATTTATACATAACACATTATTTATCTATTTTTCACTTTCAAGATTACCGAGGGCGGCAATCAGCTACAAGAGGGCGTGTTATATCCTGTGTCATGTATCAAAGTATATTATGGTCACGTCTAGGTGTTTGTATGAGTGTTTGTTTAATTGTATTTTAAAATTCGTATTATTGACTGCAAACCTACTAAAGTAAGAATGAGAGCGATCAGCATGACGATTAGCATAAATTGCTGCTCCAAAACCTTGAGATTTATACGATACACGATGATTCTGTTAATAAAGTTTTTAAACATCCTTTCGAAATCAATACGCACTAAAAGTGCAAATGATAAGTAATCTTAACCATCCGGCTTTGTTTGAAATTAATAAATAACTGGATTCCGTCGATCATTAGGTCAAATACCAACTCGACTTGCCCTCCTTGAGCGCGAGAGTATAAAATCTCCTCTGGCGTCCAATTCTTCGCCTTTACTGTTCTGTTAAGCAAACTCTAAGTAACTGCAGAGATTTTAGTGTTCGATCGCGACCTGCCTAAATGAGAGTAAGTCTTTATATATCTCTCGAGCCACGTTTAGTCAGTGTATGAAGCACAGTCCAGCTCACTAATTCTTGACTTCAAAGATTATAAGTACCGCTCGGGGAAAGCTTAGGGGGAGGGGGGGGGTACACAAAATTTGTTAAGGAGGTTGAAGGAGGGTGCGGCGTTTGGTAATAATAACAGAAAATTGTGGGGTAAGGGTTGAGAGTTTTATCTGTAATTGTATGAGGTTTAGGGGTAAAGGATTAAGGATTTTGATCCAACTTAAATTACAAAGAAATTAAACTTACATTACTTTACCACAGGCTTCAACATGCATTCCGTAACCCTGTTACTAAATATAGTAATATAAGTTTAATTCTTTGTAATTTAAGTTAGGTCAAA
>JAPYYV010007033.1:0-35751 GCA_030522625.1 Copidosoma aretas | reverse complement strand
TTTGTTTTCGTTAGGATGTTGTTGCTCGCGCTGATATCTCTGTGCGTCACTTTTTTGCACGACAAACAACAGACGAATCTATGCGGTGAGGTCGAGACAACTTGTCTTTCATGACAAAGAGAACAGAGTACAGTAGTACGATGTTCTCCACATCTGTACAACATTATGTTCTCTTCACTGTTGGCCAAAAGAGACATCTTTTGCTCAAACTGCATCAACGGCGATCTCGCGTGCCCTATTATAAATGGAGCAATTTTGGTTTGGCCTATAGAAACCAGGCAAACCTTATTTTCCTTCAACTGCCTCATTTTTCTTTTCTCCAATTTGAAAAATTGTTTCTTCTCTTCTTTTCTTGATACATGTTTTTGCTGATACAGCTCCTCTTCTTCTGTACGAACGAAATATTTCTCCATTCTTCTGAAGAGTCTTTTCTTCGCGTTGCGATTTTTTTTCTTTCGTTTTAGACTCCTTTCCGTCGTTTCCTCCTCATTTTCGGTCCACTTTGGGGGTGCGTACCCGAAAACAACCTCTTTGACCTTTTGTTCCAAAACTTTATGTTTTTTAATATACAAATTAAATTTTCGTCGGGGCGGAGTTCTTGACTTTGCCAAATTTTCCAGTTCCGAAAACAAAAGCATTCGGAACTTTGTGTTTTTCTCGAAATTTTCGCTTTTACACAATTTTTCACCAGCAAACTCATTCATATTGTTAATTTCGTCTACTTTTTGTTTATTTCCAACATACGTCTGCGATTTTGCTTCAAACGATTGTGCTCGCCAAATTCGTATTTCGCAGTACGTGATTTCCATACGGAATGCTCCGTTTCTTCTTGGCCGTTTACTTGTACATTTACCGCGGTCAAACCAAAAGCGCACTGTGCACCAGGATCTAAAAATAAATAAAGCTCGTCAAAGTTAACTGTGAGATGTATTAATTCCAACGATAAAAATTAAAAAACATTTAAATTACAATAAAAAAAAAACAGGAATCGTACTTACCTAGAGCAACAACACGATTGTATGGTTTATCGTACCGTTCGCGTAATATCGTCAATTTATCCTCTTTCGTAAGATCTTTATCTGTAAATGGCGAAAACGTAAGTAATACGTTAAAAAATACATATGATACAATGATAAAGGGGCACCTACTTGTCTTGGCGTTTTCCGTGGTTTTTGATGGTTTTTCGAATTGCTTTACAATGTGAACTGAAACACTGACCGAGTTCGTGGTTATGCAACCGGCAAATTTTTTAAATTTATCTCCCTTTAATACCATGTTTAAATTAAATAGTCTCCCCCACATTTCTGTTACGCCGTTTTCCATGGCTGTGGCTTCTGCTACGACAGTTGAGGTTATGTCTGGATAAAGTTTTCTATTCAAACGGTAAATATCCAATAAATTATATTGAACATGCTTCAAGCCGTTTGAGTAAATTGGTATTATTTTAAAAGCGAATTTCTCGGTTTTTTCGACAATTTTTTCTCTCAGTTCAGCGAGAAACTGGGAAAATCTCCACCACTTGCATTTCTCTACAGGAGCGGCTACCTCGTCACCCTTTTCTACCACCGAGACAACAGCAGTTCGAAAATCGACTTCTTTATTCTGCAAGATCGTTCCAAGCTCGGCGCATCGGCACACATTTTTTTCAAAGAGGTCAGTCAATTTATCGTTGATTACTCGGTTGGTCTTGTCGCAATCGTCGTCTGTACAGATTTTTAGGAATTTTCTCACACGATTACGCATGTTCATTGTGATGGTATTACTTATACAAACTCTGTATTGATCTGCCATGCTTTCGGCAAGTCCAGAGCGTAATTTGTTGCTGAATAATCCTTTGTCTACTCTGAGGGTTTTAAATTCGTTAAAGAGAGGTGCAGCAAATTCTGGGAGATTTTTACTCTGGTTTCCAAAAAATAATAGCATGTAGGGTCTGATTTCCGGTTCGTTCTCGCTGCTCGTCCAATTTCTGACGAGTTCGCTGTTTCGATGATTCAAGCAATACTCTATAAAGTAAGAGCATTCGATGGTGGCACGAGATATTTCAACTACATCTTCCTTAATTGTTTGCAATACTATTGGAGATGTGTAAATGTGCGACAAGCCACACTGTATCACGGTATTTTTGTTCACTTTATCCTTATCGCGAACCATTGCTCGCTGAGAGGGTATATGAAGCTTGCATAGTGAACTTCTTCGATTGCAATGATCCGTTCCATTGCAAGCTTTGCAGAGCATCGGTTTGCCATCCTTTTTTCTTTTTTCCTCGGCTTTTGCGAGAGGAGGTACGCTTTGTACGTTTAAAGGTAATCTGACAGGGACCTGGGGATCAGTCAGGACCCTGTCAAATACCTGGTTGTTTTGATCTGGCAGGGGAGCCCGCGATCCAGAGTTTGTTTGTCCCGCTGACGAGGGATTTGATTTTTTCTCCCTTTTGACGTAATATGGACATTTAGAGCTGGTTCGTAGCTGATGGTCCGTACCACCACATGATTTGCAAGCTTTTTTAAGCTTTTTACGTGACTCGCATGATTTGTCGCTCTCTTTGCCGCCTGTAAAAATTCGAGTTTTTACTGTCACTTTGCCCCCGATGTGCGGGAGGAAGTATGACACGTTTTCGTCACTTTTTTGTGTACATCTTGGGTAATGTGACGGCCAAAACTCGAACTCGATCGCGATATCGAAGGACTCGGATCGAACCCCTGCTGGTGTACTGACCTGGCTAGTTTTGGGGGAGTTCAGGGTAGAGGGCTTGGAGGTTTTCTGGATGAATGGGGCGAGTGTTGCGCGAGGGGGTGGACGATTTCTTGCGCGAGCTCGGGTTTTTGATTCCTGAGCCTTTTTGTAAAAAAATAAAATTATTTTCTCGTCCTGCGGCGCGATGTTTGAACCAATAGCGTCTCCGAGAGGAAAAAAACACAGTTGAGATGTTCCAAGGAGAAAATATAAGTAGTGTATAGGTAACTCGAAAGTAAAAGCAATTTCTCCTTATTTTCCTTTCTAGCATAGGCTTTGTATCGGTAAAAAAAATGGTTTCTTAAATATGTATCCGAAATGTTTTTCATAGTGTTTTTTTTTTTTTTTTCAACATAGTTGCTCGGAAAAATTTTTTTAGTTTTATACCTTATTAAAGTTGTTTCGACGATTTTTTCTAGGGTGAAAAAACGGTTTTTGGCTACTTTTATGGCAAAATTTTTTCAATTGAGGTTAATTTATTTAATTTTAAAATATTTATATTCTTCATTTTTAATCATTTTGCTGGACTATTTCATATATTTTTAATTAAAAAAACACTAAGATTTTTGTGTAATATCAGTCATATCTTGGGATTCCATTGACAGATTTTAATTGTTCACGGATAAAAATGTAGATTTTCTTATGCTTACAGCAGTCAAACAATAAAAATCTAGTTGTGTACCTTATTCAGGTATTTAAAGCGACTTTATGAATCTATGAAAACCAGGTTTTTGATATTTCTCGATCGAAAAAATTATAATCCAATCTAATGAATACTTAATGCTGTCTTGTAAAGCAAAAAATAAATTATTTTACAATCGTTTATCATTTTGAATTGCTATTTCCCTATTTTTGGTATTATTGGGGTACTACGACTTTTTTTTTAAATCATAACTCGAAACATGTACGATAATTAAATAATGTTTTTGCTCAATTTTTGTTATATTACGAATATCAAGTAACAATGTTGAATAATTAGTACGATTGTTATTGAAAGAAAATAGTTTTTAACAATGTTTTTTGTACTACTGGAGTACAAAATTTATAATCTCATTTTTGAATAATTCCATTTTTAGATCATAAAAATAACTGTTTTACCATTTTCAATAATCCTGATACGTCATTTATAGTAGTTTTCGTCACAAAAGTGCGATCGCCTCCAGGGTAACGTAGCCCTGGTTGGATCGCACTTGAGTGGCGGACACTGTTTTTCCTACCGAGGGCGCACCAGCCTCTCAAAAACGCCCGAAGTAGGAAAATTATATTTTTTTCATTAAAAATAAATGGAAGTACATATATTATCTTGAGGAAGCTTTTTGCTAATTTATTGCAGCCGTTTTTAAACTGTATCGATTGTTATACATAATCATACTTTTTTCGATATTTCTTAACGCCGAAAAGATGTGGTTTTAAATTAAGTTCTTATCGTAGTCTTTTATGGAGAGCAGTAAATTTTCTACGTCATCTAAATGCAAAAGAGTTCTTGGAAGTTGGAGGTATGGTGTAACTAAAAACGAACAGTATAAAGCTTGTGCAATTCTGAACGGATTAGCATCTCGAAAAATGTAGGTTACTAGCACGCTTATGAGACATTTATTTTTACATGAATAGGCAGCTGTTCTCCCTGTATGCTGACATTATACCTGTCGCTTCAATCGATATTACACAATTTCACGAATTTACTTCTTGAATTTTTCTTATAAGTGTTTTTTTTTTGACCGCACATTGTATATTTTTCCCATGGTATATTTTTTACTTACTACATTTAATACTTTGACAGTGATAGATTTGATAAAAATCTTTCATCCATATACAGAGAGGGCGCAAGCTGTGGGGTCAGCTCGGAGCGAATAACAAAAACTAGTTTTTTTTTTTTTCCTTGAATAACTGTTGAGAATGTTGTTCTCTTCAATAAAGCCTTTCAAAAACCCAATGTTCAATGGCACATCACTTTCTCGAGTGAGTCCAAAAGCTTGATCACGCTTGACTACGCACGCACATTGTGCAATAAAATATTCGGACCATGTTGGATTCAAAGTTGTTTTTACGCCAAAAATAGACGATCCATGGATTTTTATAGTTTTTGATTCGGTGAAAATTTAAATTTTCATTACTGCCTCACTATCAAAGCTGTGATATTCCGTACGTTCTCAAGTCCAAACTATTTCTCAATAAATAAACTAGAAACAACGATCACTTCATCCAAGTTTTTCAAAATTACCTTCCCGACGAATATGACCGCGTCATTGACTTTAGCATGAGTATGTCGAACCACCTTGAAGAACAAAAAACTACCTCCGTTCTTCCTCTCAAGCGTTCGTATACAAAACTCCTTAAAGACCAAACACCCGCCCGCACAGCTTTAAAAATCTCGAGCATCGATCCCTCAAAACTCCGCGCGCCCCCCTACGTGCCCCATTACCCCATTACACGAGCAGACCGAACAATCGAGCCACCCGCGGCCGTAGAAGAAGAAAAAAAAACCACCTCAGAATAAGCCATGCCCCCCCCCCCCTCCCCGTTCGCAAACGTGCCAAAGTAGCTCCTTCAATGGTATATTAGTAACGCGACGTCAGTTGCAAGCAGTGGAAACTCGCGTTTCACTCGTACGTACGTATACATATATATATATATATATATATATATATATACGGTGAGTGGGGGGCCGTCTGCAGCAAGCTGCTCTTCGAATGTCGCGCGTTCATCGACCCCCCGAGCTATAGCCATCAACCCCATACATACATATATACCCTGTAGTCACACACACACACACACACACACACACACACACACACACACACACACACACACACACATAAGTATAGAGACACGTCACCGCTGCTGATACAGCAGTCCTAGCAGCAGCAGCAGTACTTAGTAGCAAAGGGGTTGCAGGCGGGGGTGTGTGCGAGGTGAAGTCACTCCCGTGAAATTAGCGGAGCTCCCGATCCTCCTCGGGAATTATTCAGCTCCTCCCTGCGCGGTGTGCTGCCCTGTGTCCCTTTATCGCCGAGCCAAATGTATATGTAGCACCGAGTCGGAGGTGCTGGATTCTCATGTATCGTTTCCGAGCAGAGCTGGGCCGAGGGGGCAGCTAAAGGTTATCATTTGAAAAATCTCTCACTTCTGTAGCGCATCGAAATTTTAGAGAGAGATACCACAGTGCATACGTGCACGGTTTTTGAGAAAAGAAAGTCGTAAAGTTGGACCCTTATGATGCGGGAAGGGCGACCGACGACTTTGAACCGATATATAAGTGGACGCCAGAGAGAGAGAGAGAGAGAGGAGAGACTCCAGCCAATCGGAGCGCTCAGAGTATCGACATATACATAGGTATACGTCGATGTAAACCAGAGGCTCTCTCCTCTCTCTCTCTCTCTCTCTCTCTCTCTCTCTGGCGCAATCTGAGCTGATGAGCTTGCCAAGTCATCCCCATAAACGGAGAGTCCTATCTGTATATGTGGAGAAGACGCCGTTTCGAAATAGCACTTTCTCATTTTTTTCGCGTACTCTTTAATTTGTTTACATCGGATTGTCGAACGGCTGGTACTCTCTGAAGTTTAATTGGTTGCATTAGTAAATAAGTACAGTACAATCGCATGATTCGTCAGGAACAATCTTACTCTCTGCCCAACTCAACTTTCAAGACCGACTGTGCGGCCCCCTGGAATCGATTCCCCGTCGCGCGAGCGCCTGCCGAGGAGCAACCTCCTCTGCGCCCGTGTCTGGATTACGAGCTGTTTTAGTTGTAGCTGCGGATTCAGCGAGTGACACATATGCCAGCTTCCATTTGGATGATTTCTGATTCTGCAATGGAATCAGTTACTGTCTTTCGATTGACATCGTTGAATTATCGCCATTCGCAATTCCGGCAGAGTCACCAGGCTTTGAACGCTTAAGAGTGTATTTTTTTTCGGCAAGCCCTGAAAGATATTTAATGATACGATGAAATATTAGACTACATTCACCTTCTTTTTTATTTTTTGTCGTTACGTATGGATCTCTCGTTCTTGTGCGGCGGGAGCCGTGAAATATTAATCCTCGAGTGCCCCGGCGCGCGCGCGTCGAGCTGGAATCATCCCCGGAGCCGTGGATCTCTGTCCGTGGAATAATATTAACCCGACCGTGCGGCGTCGCGGAGGGACGCGGGAGAAGCAGAAAAGAACAGCAGCAGCTGCAAAGTTTCGCGCGATGAAAACTTCGCGGGCACTTCTCGTCCGCCGCCTCCCCCGTCTTCCTCCGTGCGCATAACGTGCTCAACGGTAGCGCGCGAATCGAGAGCGGAGGGGGGGGGGGGGGCGCGCAGTACGCCTAATGACAGTCCGGAGGGGTGCGCGATGATAATACACCGAAATTACCGCGCGGACGGCGGGTGGTGGCGAGACGCGGGGAAAAGTCGCGGAGTTGTCGGACGGGGCGCGCGCGGGAGAGGGGAGGGAGCCACACGGGGAGAGATGCGGAGCAAATTGTTGCGCGGGGCCGAGGGGACGGAGGAAAAAAAGTTTTCCGCGCGCGCGCGCGTCGTTCGTCACGGGGCTTGTTCTTTGTCTTCAACGGGGTGCTCGGTTAGTCGGAACAATGATTAATTTCAACGTTTGTCCGTCGTAAGTTTCCGCGAGTGTGTCGTTGGAGAGTTACGAGTCTTGTATAAAGAGATCACCCGCCTTGTATATCAATACCCGGGTATCAAAAGGTACATTTTATACGCGTCTAGCGTCGCGCGCTCCTCTTATCTTTGTCCCCCGCGAAGCGGGTGTATCAACGGAGAAAGGAAAGATTGGTTGGTTTTCTTTTTTTTACAATCATAAAAGCCGGAAAATTGCATAATTTCCCAGCGGACGTGGAAACTCTCTTATTAAAACGAGGGAGAAATAGAGAGATGGCGCGGACGGGGCAGGGATGCAGGAAACAGAAAAGGAAGAGCCGAAGGGGCACACAAAGCCAGTCGACGACGACGACGACGACGACGACGACGACGACGACGACGACACACACACGGGGGGGAGCGGTACACGCGGGACGAGAGTGCAGAGGGAGCGAAGGAAGCCGGGAAAAATCGGCTCCATTTAAGAGTAATTCCCGAGAGCTTCGGGGAAGCAGCGAGGATCAAATTAAATTAAGTAATTAATTGGCGCGAGCGGCGAATTTTCATAAATGATGCGCAAACAGTCCACCCCCACCTATCCAGCCTCCTCCCCTGTCCCAACAATGGCACTCGTTTCATCTCCACTCCCAGCTCGGAGCGAAGGGGGAGTTTCGCTAGAAAGAGGGTTCGCAGCGGTAACATATAGCTGCTGCTGCTGTTGCTGCTGCACGACCACAAAATAGAGGGAAGAGAGCCTTTATGTACGCCTGCAGCGCTGTGTAATACTGGGCTTTTTTGGCGACTCCGCTACTTACTCTCGTCTCTTCTCGCCTGAATGGGAAAAAATATTTTGCTGTTCCGGTCCCTTTGCTGGTGACTACAGTTTTTACCGCGAATCCAGTAAAACTGACGATCGATTCTTCAAAGTGTGCGTGAATCTTGTGAAAAAATAGTACTCGCTGAGCAAACAATTTTTCATCGGATGGCCAATGAAATCATTCGATCCACGCGAATCTGCATTTTTCAATGAACAATGATTTTTCCCAATTCGACTCGTTCGAAATCCAGA
Organism: Copidosoma aretas; assembly: GCA_030522625.1. Lineage (NCBI taxonomy): Eukaryota > Metazoa > Arthropoda > Insecta > Hymenoptera > Encyrtidae > Copidosoma > Copidosoma aretas. The sequence goes on along the minus strand of JAPYYV010007033.1, from coordinate 27,364 downwards.
GAGCGCGCTGTTTTCGAATCGAACAATCCACCCCTTCCCCCGGCCAAGGGCAAATCCATCCCGGAAGTGCTAAAGCCCCCCCCCCCCTTCCCGCTCTCCCTTTTTCCGAACTCTCCGCCCGAGAGCTTTCGAGATTCAAAGTGCTCGAGGCTCGACATTACGAGGAACATGTGCCAAGTACACGCGCAGCCTATATATACGCGCATACTAGCTGCCGCGGTCGCCGGGAGGGGGCGCGCGCGCGTATATTTACGAGTCCTGGAAGGGCTCTTTCAGCAGCGGGGGAAGTGCGCAAGAGCTTTTTGTCCCTTCGCGCGCTTGTGTGCGTGTGCGCGCGAGAAACGGCGTTTCACAGCGACCGCGTGGACATTAGCACAGGGCGAAAGATCGCGACGACGGGGAATAAAGCTGGAGCGATGCGTCGAGTTATTGCGAAAGCTCGGGACCATACAATCGTGGGACGCAGGAGCGAGAGGGGGCGGGGGGATGGTAATAAAAAAGGGTATTCGGAGAGAGGAGACGAGCCTGGCAAAAGGACAAAGGCTCTCGAGCCGTGGGAGGGATAAAAGGGAGGGACGCGTCGAATAAGACGAGAGTCGGAGAATAAGGAGAGATAAAAAGGGGATTGGAGGTAAGAAGACAATGAGGAGCTGAAAAACAGGACGGGGCGAGACACGGGTGCTGGATGAAGCGGAAAAAGCGAATGAAACCGTGGAAAAGGGAAGAAGTGAGTAGCAGGAGGGGGGGGGGGGAATGTTGATGAAAGAAGGACGAGCCGGTGGGCTCGTTAGAGGAGGGTTGTGTATACGGTGGCAGCTGGCGCGGATTGTATGTATTATATAGAGTAGCTGCTCCGGTTTTTCAGGGCGCTGGGTGGATACAAAAAAAAGCTGCGCGTATACGTGTACTGTACGTATATATAGTATCGGGGCTGTGCGCTCGTGCGTGTGTATGAGAGTACTTCTAGGGAGCGCTTTCTGGATTATGCAAAGCACAATGGAGGCCTGTGTTATAATACTTAGCCTGGCGACTGTTAAGTGCCGGCTCTCTTGTTCGCGACTGTCTTGCTACCTCGCCCTCTCCCTCTCTCTCTGTTTCTCGTGGCACTTGGTCGTGCGATAGATTACATTTAATTCGATACGTACATGCGTGTTTGGATCCTTAAATAGTGTCTGGAGGACAAATCTGGGTAGTGCTTCCTGATATCTAGCGGGCTTTTGCGAAAAATAAGCAGAGAGTTTGAAAATTTCTGCACAAGACCCGAAAAGGAATCACCCACTGAATTTTTGCAAAACGTTGCAAATAGTTGGGACAATCGAAAAATTGTTCTGAACAATTTCTTGTGTACATTTTTAAAGTCGCCTATGGATAAGCATTTCTTTTTCAAATTGCAGTGCCGTATGGGAAATCGCCTGATATTTCGATCGTTGGAATAAATCGAAAAATTATATGCGTGTATGTTATGTAGTGTAATCGATGTTTTAGTACACAATTTTCCAATTCTATCGTCAAGTAAAGTAACTTTTCTGTTACATTTATATCTTGTTTTAATTATTTTTGAGTTGTTAAAAGCATTTATTCCTTTTACAGGTGTACTTTTTTTTAATTGTACAAATATTTTTTGTAATCTACTACTCATAAGTGCCTGTACTATGAATTATACCAGTCTGTTCTAAAATACATCAAAACTGTTTTTTTGTTGTTTACAAATTGCGAATTAAAATACATAATTTGATAATATATTTAAGTGATACTCTGATAAAATATATTATTACTAAGTATTGAGTTTCATACATCACGAAGACAATTTGATGAATCAAAAAAATTCTAACCATTTTTGTTTTCTGAAAAACGCGGTATATTAGAGGCATAAAAATAAATGTTTTGCACAACAATCATGTTTGTCTAACAGACAGCTAGAACAGCAAACGCCTGAATGCCCTGAAAGGCATCGAACGATCGGACCAGTAGTCTCCTTCACTATGATTTCTCGATAATTTTTATGTTTGATCCATCAATGAAAACGCAATTTTGTATCTTCTCATTTTTGTACGCATAATTTTTTCTCGACGCCCCGTGTAAACTTTTCGTGTCTATTACCCGGAATCTTATTGTCCGGAAGCGTTGGTGAGGGATTTACTCGCTGAAAAGTGAGAGAGCAGAGCGAGCACTTTGAGGCGATAAAAACTAATCTGCGTACTCGCTTCGACAAAACGGCTCTATACTACTGTAGCCCGAATAATAAAACGTGATGGATTTTCAATATTATACGAATCCAATCCCCACCCCCCCCCCCCCCCCCCCCCCAACTTATTAGCCGGACAATCGTTTATTTTCAGCACCTCCGAAAATACAAGACGAGACAGCAACATTCCAAGGGGGGGGGATCGATAAATAATCCGAGAGAAAAAGAAGGAACTCGGTGGGCAAACATCGAAACGTGCCATTGTCTCGCTTTGGGCGTATTCCCTCGACCCCCTTCCCCGTTCGACTTCTCCTCCCGTTCCTCGTCCTCCGCCGCCTCCTTCTCCCAACTGTGTGTGCCTTCCGCGTAGCAACTGTGCAAGAAATAGGAAATCGATTCTCGGGCCAACTCCGTCGGAACATTAACTTTTTCGAGACTAATATTACACGCGTCGAGACATTTTCTTTTACAACCTTTTGATCGATGCTTCGTGCTTTTTTTTTTGCTTCATATAGTCAAGGCAATGATTTTTTTTCCAAATTGTTTTGAAAATTGTCATATTTTTACCGTCAATTTTTTTTCATTACTGCTGATGAATATAGTGCGAAATAAAATTTTTTGGTGCAAAAAAAGCAGCGGGATATATTTTTAGGGAATACAATTTATTTCAAAATATTTGAACAAACTTATTCGATCTTCTTGTTTTTCCTTCGGATTTTGATGCATTCTTTTTGCTGTTAATAAAATTTTGTTCAACGCGGTGTTATGATGCAGCAAGAAAAATAAAAATATATCGCAAAGTACTTGATAAACTAATTACACAGCCCGAATCTGTTGCTCTATGCCTCGTATGATTGTGAAATAGCTCAAGAGCCAAGCAGGAAATTCGTAACAAAATATTTTACAAGCAGGAAAAAATCGTTAATCCGATTTAGAAAAGCTGTTATTGTTCAAATAAAAATGCGATTAAAACGTTTATATACACTGTGGTAAAATTGAAATAAAACGCAAAAAAATATATTCGAATCCTCGTTGCGTTTTATTTCAATTTTACCACAATGTATAAACGTTTTAATAATGTTCATGCAATACATTACACGTTCTCACAAATTATTTGCAAAAATGAGCTCTCATGAACATGAAACTAAACGATTGTGCAGCTGTGCTAACAGATGGCGCGACGCTCTCTTACTCTCTCCTGCGAAATTTTTTTTCAACATACAAACTTTCTTTTTCAAAGTCGAGTCAAACCAGTTCGCAATAGTCACACGTAAGCAATAACAAATTTTGCTTCCTCATAGAGAAATCTTTTTTATGGACGAAAAATCACATATCGAGAAAACATGTTATAAATATGTTTTATCAACTTAAGAATCGAATTACACTATTTTAGCCAAATGTCTGGCTGTCTGTCTCTCTGTAAGTGTGTGTGTGTGTGTGTGTGTGTGTGTGTGTGGGTGGGTGGGTGGGTGTGTGTGTAATCAGTTCTATTACAGGATTCCCTCGACCGATTTTTGACCCAACAGTGCTTATTTTTTTGTAATTTGAATACTTATAACCGCTAAGAAAATAATTTCAATTTCATCGACTCGTTATCTTTAATTCTGATTTTATCGATTTTGGAAAATCGATTTTTTTTTTATCATAGATTTTTCCACTATTAAACGTTGTTTTAAAGTATTGTGTATCAGAAAATCTTGAAGATCATGAACTTTCCTAAAAATAAAATTTTTAACGAACGAAAATCAAAATTAATGAGGGTGTGTGTGGGCGTATAAGTATGTGTATGTATATTCAGTCATATCTGTGGATTCCCTAGGACGAGTTTTTATTTTTAAACCATAGCTTCCATTTGGTATTTGCATTCCTGTGACTGCTGACTACAAAATTAAGATTTTATTATTATTTTTTCGATTTTACAGAATTTAGGAAATCGATTTTTTTCGAATACATGATTTTTCTGACTTACAATGTTATTCAGAATATTTTTTGTTAAAAATCAGTAAGATGAAGAATTTTCTATAGACTTATTTAGAACCCTTTAATTGCCTTTTTTACTTAAAATTGAGATAAATTAGAGCTTATTTTTCTTTTTCCTACCTCGGGCACTTTTGGAACCCTGGTACACCCTCGGTAGGAAAAACAGCGTTCGCCACTCATGTGCATCCGATCAGGGGTGTCCGAACGATCCCTCGGCCGTTGCTTCGCAAGCACCCTTGGGCCCAGGGACCGCCCTGGAGAGATGCACATTTGTGACGAAAACTGCTATTTTCATTCAATTCTATCGATTTTCAAAAAAGTTGATTTTTTCGCTTTTCATCGGTATTTTAGCATATTCTTAGTTAGTAAAAAAAATTATGTTGGTGTATGGGCGTATCTTTGTGTACGTGTATGTATATAGTCATACTTCAGGATTATTTTAACCGATTTTAATAAAACAAGACTTATTTTTTTTTTCCTTCAATATTCTAATCACCACCGACGAAAAACTTTTTTTAATGGAAACTAATGGTATTTAATAAGGAAGTGTGTTGGTATACAAGTACGTGTATAATATTATATCTTAAGATTTCCTCGCCAGATTTCGACTGGATTGGAATAATTATTGTGAATAGATTGGGTTGATTATTTTGAAGATAAAGTTTGTATCATTAAAGTAAACAATTTGTATCAAAAATAGATGTAGCAATCAAGAATATAAGGATGGCGAAAAAAATAGCTGAGGCAGCTTCGCGCCAATTAATTGGCAGCGGCTTTTTTCTTCCGTACTGCTCAACTCCACGAACGCAATCATCATTTGACCGTTCGAGCTCTGCACCCCCAAGCAACCCGTTGCGCAATAAAAATCTCAAAGTGCGCGTAATGATATCACGCGATACTAGCCAATGAACTTTTCAAATTAACGACGTCGAGATCCCGCCATCGAGAAAGAAAAAGCCAAAAAAAGAAACCACCGCGCAACAATGAGAGCCATTCCCAACAAGAGACCGAGAGACGGGGAAAATAGAGAGGACAAAAGGAGGAGCGAACGAGCTGCTCCGGCCATCGACGGGGGCGCCCGGGCCGGGGGGGGGGCTGGGGGCCGGAGGTGGGGGCGGGGGGCGGGAAAAAAACCCCCGGGCGGCATCTTTCCCCCCCCCCCCCCGCCACCCTTTTCCGGTGAAGTTTTCGTCGATGCCGCCTGTACTCATGTACGCCCTATGCCGACAATTAGGCCCGGGCTCTTCGTTCCCCGTACACCGTACGCGACTGTAGGCGCGGAGGAGTTTTTTTTCCTCCCCCACTCGACCCCAGCTACGGAAGACGCGTGTTTTTTGTGCGTTCGGATTTTCACCCGACGAGTGAAATTCCTCGCGTCACGCACGCCCGGGCTGAAAATGCCTCCTGGCAAATATTCGAGCCGAAATCAACTTTTCGTGGGCTCGCGAAAAGCTGACGGCGCGGGTGTTGAACCGCGCCATCGGGCGAGTCACGTTGCGAGGGAGGGTACCGGGCGGACGCTCGGCGGGGGAAAAACGCCGAACGTCTCGCGCCCCCGTTTGCGTATTGCCCATTTTTTGTTCCCCCGCGACTAAACAGTCAACGGGAAAGAACGACGCGCGGCCAACGACACGCCGCGGTATCTAATCGGATGCGCGAGCGGCGAGAAAAAAACCACCTCCTGTCTTCGTTAATCGGCGGGCATTGTCGCGAGGAAAGTCCGGAACCGCGTCCAAATAACAGCTTGTCAGCGCTTATCGCGAATAGAGCCGTACCAGTCGCCAGTGGGTAGTTTTCACGAGCGCCCACGTGTCCGTTTGACGCGCTTATCGCTGGCTTTTCAAGTGGATCTAATGAAAGCTCGGGTATTATGGCCATTCGAGCAATGGTACTACACGAGATAGAGACGGCAGAGCCGTGGCAATCATGTATTATTGTATCCCCCTTGTAGCTATGTCGATTATATAGAGACAGAGGCGACAGCAACGACGGCGAGGTCAACGCTCGTGTCATTTTTTTCTCTTGCGCGTGTGCATCTGTGCTGTTACTATGCACCGTATGTACGCACGTACTACCACATAGTTGATGCTGAACGACTTTGTTGTATCCGCATGCGTGTGCCAACTTTGCGAGGGCTGAACGCTGTGTAAAACTTCAATATTCTTGTACGAGCTTTCGAACGTCAAACTTACATAGTGCACCATTAAAATTAGTACGATGTATAAGGTAGAGCCTCCTCTCTGGAATGGTTTTCATCCTTTTTTTTATATATTAAGGATTATATTGTACTTTTATGTAGATTGCACCCTTTAATGCGCTGTTGCACGGCTACCACACAATATTATTTTCTTCATGATGTTACTATAAAAGGGATCATTCCCGTTGATGTGCAAATAAGTGAATAAATAAATAATGAAAGACGTCCTCCGCATAAAGAGCATCACTAGAAACTTTGTCCCTGCAATTAAAATGTTTTAATATATTTGAGGCTATGTTTCGACGTGTATACCCATTTGGAAAGGCAATGCGCTATTATTTTTGTTTACAGGCAAAACATGTTTATTCGTATCGTTTGTAGAAGTTCATAATCTTTGATGGATTATAATGTATTTCTTCAAAAAATCTCTCATTCATGCAGAGTTGGGCGAGTGGTTGAGAGGGGCAACCTTTCCTCCAGTGCCGCGCCCCGATCGTTCTCTGATTATTTTTCGCTCGGATTAATTTTCCTCCGAAGAACCGCTCCGCTCTGGCTCTGCGTCTCGAGCGCGAGCGTACTTATCTCGAGAGATCGTGTTTCTCACCTCCTCTAGTGTCATCGAACGAAAAAAAACGGGGGAGGGGGTCGCAGCGCATGTAATACAGCCGTATTTTTCTTCAACTACTTACAGTGTTCGTTTACGTCACGAGCCGAGTGCCCTGGCTGTCGTTGCCGGGGATATATACAGGCTCGCCCTCTCCCCCTTTCGCGTTTATACACATCGAGAACAGCCTGTAGGTATACCGTATGCCATCTTCCTCGCTATTATTATAGTTTCGGGTCGCCGCGCTGTCGATAACGAGCAAATGTTTGCAGGATAAAGCTGCTGTCGCTGTTGCAGCTGCTATAAATGTGTGTCGCTGACACTAACTCCAGAGGCGGCTCGCGGAGTCGTGAAAATTTATGGTATCCAACGCTCGTGAAACTGTTTGTGATGACTTTTAATCGAGCGAAAATTCCGGGGAGTTGTTTTTTTATTACTTTAATTGGCAGCAATTTAAAGTAATCGGTCCAACAATTGATCTACAACAGAAACGTCTCAAAATAGCGCAATTTGGATCTTGCGTGAAATAGTAGTTTTCGTCACAAAAGTGCGATCGCCTCCAGGGTAACGTAGCCCTGGTTGGATCGCACTTGAGTGGCGGACACTGTTTTTCCTACCGAGGGCACACCAGCCTCTCAAAAACGCCCGAAGTAGGAAAAATTATATTTGGTCCGTCAGGTGGATTGTCAAACAATATTGGACACATTTTTTTTCTTTTTTCATGCAAACAAAAAATGTCGGGGAAATTGTCGACGATATTGTACAGTGGACGTGGTGTAATTTGTTAAGCGGGAAATTTGAATGTTTAATTCCTATTGGCTGGTTCCTTAACATAACCTCTCTCACTGGTAAATTTCATACTTCCCGCTTAACGAATTAAACCTCGAATTAAACCATGTCTACTGTACATGAAAGTTCAGGAGTTGACGCTAACTACAGCATAGGGACATACGATTTGTGCACCCAAGGGTCGTTAATTCTTTCTTCGCATGGCGGAGCTTATGACAGCAGTTTTGAAATCAAATGCATGATCCTGCACGTCATGTTACAACATTGACGTTTATGTACGTGAAATCCGGGAAAGAATTGCCACCAAATAATTTTGGGACAAATAATATTATTAAATATAGCATCTAACCAAGCACCATACTATTGTTGGAGTAAAAAAAAAAGCTCGTGAACAATTCGCGGTTGGAGTCGCGATTGCAGTACTAATGCGTGCGCGAAACTCCGGTTTTGTTGCTATGCCCCACGAGTCCGCGTGACGTGACGGCGGTGGTACGGGTGAGCCCCCGAAGACGTGAAAGTTTTTTTCGAACGCGCGCTCGTACATATACGAGTCAGCACGGGGATTAGAGGAAGTTTTTTTCCTCTCGGTATTTCTAACGAATAACGCACCACTCGCGTCCCGGCCGCCCGGTGAATGTTAAAATTACTGCTCAGCGATGACTGGGAATAAATAAAATTTCCTTGCTTATAAATTAACGATGGAAAAACGTCGCGTGATTTTTTTTGTTTTCTCTTCCAAGTAGGTTATTGCTGCTGCTGCTCGAGAGTTACGCGGATTCTTTATCCTGTCCGTCCGCGCGGCTGTTAATGAGTTTCGTTATCGGGGGAGCGCTAAAGGCTTGTCTTCCCTCCTTTTTGATCGTTAAGTGGCCGTAAATTTTTGCGCAAGCTACGCTCGGTTTTTTCGGATTCCGAGAACGAGAATTATCAGGATTCTTTTAGCGCGCTTTTGACACTGAATCATTTGGACTTTCTTGAAAAAATTAAAATGAAGTCATGCTTGAGTGTATACAAATCGAGATGCAACAAGAAATTTCATGAAACCATACTAAAAAGTTTGATCAACTTTAAAAAAAAAGCATTCACGTAGACATGTTATCACCGTTTTATAAAAAAAACGAATAAAAAGACTGAAATATTTTTCTACGTAAGTATGGGTATTATTTTATCAAATCATACATGGTAACGTATGAGTAGAATCAGTATGAAACAGAAAAATAAAGAGAGCAATTATTTTAAAAAGTATTTCAACCCCTCGCGTAACCAACACCCCTCGCTCAGGTATTCTGCGAATCGATACTCCTGCCAAAACGAAAACGAAAAAAAAAAAAATTGTCCGAATACAAAACCCAACTCGCGCCGTCGTGAAGGCTGACCCGGCGATATTCACCTATTATGTACACTTACACAGTCGCAGTTTGCCCAAATTTTTCTCCCTCGAACGTGTTAACTTGTCCTCAACCCTGCTGCGCCTATACACTTCCCCCATATTACAATGCCGTTCGATCGACCGAATTCCTGTCCCTCGCCGCCGCGCTGCACGCGCACGCTAAATTTCTCCGACGCACCGCGGGCCCGGCGAATTAAAAGCCCAAAAGCACACCGGCTGCTGGCCCATTTAAATTGTAAATGGACCCGAAAAGCCCTCTCGCCCCGTCGGATATGCGGCTTTGCATGCGCATAATACGCGCGAAGCCGGTTTTTATGCGGACGAGTGTTCACGAGCGCCATATATATTCCCAACGACGACGACGACCCCCTGCGCGGCATTGGTTCTTATTATAATGAGAGTGGACGGGGGGAGGAGGAGGAGGGGGGGGGGGTTATATACTATACGCGCGTGCTCGCATAACGTATACGGCGCGGGGAGGTCCTCTACGGGGAAAATCTTCCAGCTCGTTCGTTCGTGTGTATTTTTCAATGTACATACAAGTGTGGACGCTGACGCGAAGGAAACTTATCCACGGGCACTGGTCGATGCCGAGATCTTCCTTTATTCCAAGCTGCATATATGCAGGGCTTCGGTCCTAGCATGGGACCGCCGAATGGTGTTGTACAGGGTGGCCGTTAAGTGCGTCGTAAAGCTGGGTTGGGTGCTCATTCTCTGGCGAGAGGAAAAATATATACGTCTGCCTCCTCGACGACGCGGGTGCAGTGCGTCGGTCTCTGAGCGTTCGGTGTGGTGGCGCCACCGATCGAGACTGCTGCCGTGCCTTTGTGCCCGGGCTTGCCTATTGTGGACTTCTTTTTTAAGATACAAATGACGTTAAAAATAACGATCCTAAAGGTGGATTTGAAAAAAAATACCATCGACAAAATGTACGAATATTTGTACAAGATTCTAATTTAGAGAAATGCTTGGTGGGTTCATAAGTTTTGTGTAATTATTGTGTGCGCAAAAAACTACACTTATAGCTATTATCGTCGCGAGGATGATTACTTTTATATTGCTTGCGAATTTCATAGAGTTAAATCAATAATTTGTGCGTCAGTACAACTGCTTAACGACAGACGTGGATGATTGGTTTTTTAAATACTTGACAATATAATTTTTTCCTAATGCTGCCATGCATCATTTGTGCTGGAAATTATTTTTTCGTTTCTACAACTAACACACCATTGTACAACATTTTTTCGTATAATGGTGTGGAAGACGATAATATATAATACATTATATTGTAAAAGAGAAGAAAATTATGAAGCAAATAATATCAGTGTATGAAAAATATAGTGTTTAAACATTGAAATACTTCTTAATAAACTCCATTCTCTGAAAATATATTGCATTATTTTTTGGTAGAATAAATCGTTATCAACTATTGTGTGACAATAAAAAAATCTATTTCCAAATTTCTGAAAATACATTTTACTATGCCCAACTTTGCCTAACGGCTTCCACTGCTGTGGTGCGACCACTAGCGTACCCACCAATGTAGCACGTGAATTTCAATAAAATTACCTATCAATAAAAATCACATCAATCCGAGTACCAACCCATCAATACTAAACAACCAATGAAACCAGTTTCAAGATCCCAGATTGCACTGCTCCTGCATCGAAAACCCCGAGATTTCGCACATCTCTCCCCTCTCTCCCACTCCCATTACCCGCGAAACCGCAAATCCACAAGGGGGCAATCTCAACATCCCAGCCATGAAACTCGATTTGATAACCGCCTGAAAATTTTAACAGCCAAAGCCTTCCCTTCGAGAACCATTTCGTGAACCTACCGCATAAAGACGCCCGCCGCCGTCGACCGCCGTACTAAATCAAAGACCACGGGCCCGTGCCTTCTGATGCAGTATTATACCTGTACAGGTATGTAGAAAGGTAGATAGGCAGTTGCAGGTATATAGTTATACGTTCGCGAAAGGAGCGTATATACATGCCCATAAAGAACAAAGCCCGCGAGAAAAAAATAAAAAAAACCACAACACAGCACCAGAAACCAAAACAAAACAAAAAAAAAAGAAAAAAAAAAAAAAAAAAAAAAAAAAAAAAAAAAAAAAAAAAAAAACTGTAAAATAAACGACAGGTAGTATCGCCCCCTGTACACGTGTGCAAAAATCCTCATCCACTCTCGCTGCGTCGGGGGGTCCAAGGCTATCTATATGCGGGAAGTGAATCCCCCCCCCGGTACACACGCTCGCCTACTGCACGTACTTACAAAGTTATACGACCCCCCTTTTCCCCACTCCACCACCGCTGGCTCGCAATTCCGCGCAGATATCTCCCTCTGCAATGGCAATTTCCCAAAAGATTGCGAGACAGAGAGAGAGAGAGAGGCGGACGGACGGATACGTATACAGGCAGAGGACCGCTCTTTCGTTAGTTCGACACCTTCTTCTTGATGCTGATGTCGAATATACATGTGCCGGGAAACCGTTGGGAAAGTCCTTCCCCTTTTTCTCCTTTGGCTTGTTGCTTCGTTGGCTCGCCACTGTATAATATATTCGTGCGAAAACTTTGTCGAGCTAACAGGATTTTATTGCGATCAATCGGAGGTGTAAACAGTCACCGGGACCGTCAGATTCGTAATCAGCGCACTTAAAAACATTAGTATACCAAGTTTCAGCCAAATCGGTGGCGGACGGTGTTCGGAAGTACAGCCGGTACGTATACGCACGTACGGTCGGGTGATATAGGTATGGATGATTAATTCGGCCGGAGGGGGTTTTTCAATTTGTACCCATATACCTAGGTATACGTTTGACGATAGTGAATTCATAAATAATTATGGCTCATTAGGTACGGCATGATTGTACAACGTAGCAATTATTATCATTATTATCATCATCGCGCTGGAATTCTACGTATCGATCGACACACACACACACACACACACACACAAATACACACACACACATATAATACAATAGAAATTACAAAGTCTCAATTTTTTTCCCCTCCGTCGACAGATATAAGTACAGTCGAGATAGGACGCGTCCCTTCGATTCGTGCATCGGGTTTTTATTCTCGCGGTGTTAAGGTGAAATTTATTCTGCGTTATTCATTAGGGCGTGGCCGTATCCTGCGGCCAAGTGCTGCGTACGTTCTGCGTACGTTCCCTTTGCAGAATACCAAAATACGTGATTACGCTGCTGCTGCTGCTGCTGCTGCTGCTGCACCATCACCCAGCGGCACTCGGCGTGGCTGGGGTCTTTTTTTTCCTGGCGCGAACGAAGCAAGCCACGTTTATTCTTTTTTTTTCCTTTTTCTAAACTTTCGTTCTGTACTACACTACCATACTACTACTACTAAAATACGCCAATAGTGTTTTGAGACAGGCTCTTTGGATTCGCAGTCGGCCTTTGGGCTATATTCGATGCAGTATTATTTATTTATGAAGTTGGGTACAGTGCATACATAATCTCCTGTCCAGAATAAGAATTAACTCTTAACATTTGGAATATTGATGGCAGAATGATTCAAAAATAGTATGTATTATATACATACCCAAAATATTTTGTACCCTATGCAGGCATGTATTCACGAACTATGGAGTATGAATCAACCAATGAGAGGGATAGGCTTATGGCATCAACCAATAACGGAACATCTTTCATATACTTCGCAGTTTGTGAATTCCAGCTGTCCGCATATTATTATTGTCTGACTCATAACACCTTGCCTAATACGTTTCATATTCCACAACTTATCAGACATTTGATTTTTTCATTCTAACCAATACTACAGTTTCTTTCGATGTCTCTTATTCTTTTGACCCAGTCTTTTCTTACACTTTTCTTTTTTAGAATCTTCCACAGCTCTTATTTTGCCAATGTGTCAAACGTAGCCTTTAGTTTACAAACCACGCCATCTTATTCTTTCTAACTATAGCTGTTCAGACCACATGGTTCATATTATCCATGGTAGACCTTTATTTTCTAACCAAGTCACCAACAAACTATCTTACAATATTTCTTTCTCCTCTGTTTCTTTAACTAGTATACCTAAAGCTAAAGGTACCTTCCTCAAACCAGGCGGGAGTCACTCTCTTTTCAAACGCAGAACTCCAGGCGTATTGTGAAATCTATTACCGTGTTCCTTCTATGCTACCTAAAAAGTATACGTATTTTTCCTTACCTCTTCTTAACCAAATATTTAATATGAATTGTATGAGAAAAAAAATTATATCTATGTCGTCAGTTAGAATCATATAATCTTCATTACTTATCCATAATTTCGATAAATTATCTCGACTCGTGACTTTTTCTTCGTTTCATTTCATGCTCTGTTCTATTGAAAAAGTGATCTCCGTTGCTAATTCTAGTTCTAGTATTCTTTAATTATATATTTTTCATCTCCTGCTCACCAATATTTTCTAAAATCTCCCGTAAATTGCTAAACTTGTGCACTGACCAAACATTCACTACACACCTATTTATCACACGGTTGAATTCTACAACGCTCTATTTAAAATAGCACAAGTACAGTTCGCTTGATTGACGTTCCAAGGTTCTGCAAGGCCCGTAACTTGTACTGGGATCAAATGAGGGGCTTGCTCTCTTTTCTCTGAGACCACCGAGCCGAACAAACGTTTATGAGATCTTTCTGAGCCAAGGTCTACATCCCAATGCTTAAGTTCAGCATTTTTTGGTATTAAAGTAGTTGGTGCGGATATATATATATATATATATCTATATATATATGTATATTTGTTCAAATTGATGTTTATTAAATGATTTGTCGCATACATAATTGATTGATGGCACGGATTCATACCAAAACAGCCTAAGAAACACGTAAATCACAGATACCTCGGAAAATACTGAAAAATTCTGATAAAAGTCAAAAAGGTTAGGAAAATTATAGCACAATACAGATATATTGAAAGCATTGAAAATTACATGAAAATTAGGATATTTTAAAAACAGCACGGGTAAATGATCTAATATTTGAATGCGTCATTACAAAAGGTATCTGAAGTAACATATTAATTTTTTGAAAAAATCTGTTGAGCGATTTTTTTTAAATTGATTGTTTTTCACGGGGCAAGCCTATACTAACCACGTTAAAGAGTCCAACTTTAAAGCTTAGTATCTTGAAAACTTTACGGGTGATCTTTTTAAAATTTTAACCATCAATGTACAGCAATATTATGAAGTGATCCTGAAGTTTGTTGAACAATGTATTGTAGGTCGATTTTTGGACCAATTACCTTAACTCTTCTAGTATTAAACAAGGTTACTGTCGAACTTTACCATAACTTAAATGACATGCAATAAATTTGTTCTTGAACACTTATATCCCCATTAAACTAAAAATTTTCATATTAAATTATGGCCCCAACTATAGTTTTAGAGAAAATTATTAACATTTTAAGTAGCTTGACAACATTCAGCCAAATGCGCTGAAAAATAGATAAAAACATATTGGAGTGCTCAAATAGAAAGTCTTTTCCCACCCACCCCACTTACCAGACTTGGCCCCTTTCGATTATCACTTGTTCCAATCGACAGCACATGGCTCGACTGAGCAGCACTTCCATTCTCATGAAGATTGAAGAGGTCAAAAAATTGGTCGACTCTTGGATCGTCTCAAAAGAGTGTCTTTTTTTTACGTTAAATTGATATACTACCAGGAAAATGGGAAAAATATACGTGATTAGCGATGGATAATGCATATTATTTATTTATTTTTTTTATTTTTTTTTTTTTACAAAAAAAACCAACGATAAATATAACGAATAATAATTCAACCTTCCAATGCCACTATAATACTTTGCCGTATTTTTGCTGCTAATGCTGATGTATGCCAGATCTCATTCGTAGCCCGTATACGTATTATAAGTTGGCAGAGTTGGTATGCCAGAAACTACACTGATACTTTCCGAGTGCATGTACATGCTCGCACACATCCGTGTCTTAAAAGGAGAGCGTATATAGAAGACGCTGACGAAACGGATTGCTTTTCGAGGGAACGTCGTGGTCATGGGGGGCTTCATTGTCTCTCCCTCTTTCTCTTTTTGCTCTCGATCTATATCGCCTGGGATAAAAGGAGAAAAAGGGACGGAGAGATGGTTCTTAAAGGGCTTTTACTTTTATTTCCGTGCAAGAGTACAGGCTCTGGTAAATCTTGTAAGAAAAAGCGAGAAAAAGAGGAACTTTCCGTTTACGAGGGTAGAGAATGTCTTCCGCGTTGCAAACTATATTGTGTGTATGAAACGACGACATAGAAAAAGCCGAGATATTTGGATGATGATGTATGCGTGATTGCGTACTTGTATAATATAATACGCGCAGGTATTACTCTTTCAAATGTAAAAAAGTGACTTCGCAAGACCCTCTTTCTTATCGCTTCTAAAACAGAGTCGGCGCTCTTATTGATCATAAAGTATACATACCAACGTTTGCTAAGTATTGAAGAAAGAATGGCTCGAAGCGCATATTTCGGAACGAAAAAAATGTAGGAGAGGAGGATTTGACGATTACGAGGTGCTTTTTTACAGCGGTAGACCTGCGTCATGATAAAACTGTGAATGTCGAGAGCCGAGTTGAGTGACGGTACTTACTTTCTAAAAATAATGAATAGTGCCGTTCGAGTGACTCGTATGAATTATGCATTTGTGTGTTACTGTATACGTTTAGAGTGCGCAGGAAAAAAATTTGATTGATGCGACCGATAAATAGTTGGGAAATTGGTGATACAATAATTGTAGGACTTGACAGTTTTTGTTAGTTGATAAAAAAATTTTTTTAAATAGTTAAAAAATCATATTAATAAGTAAATTTAGTAGTAAAAACCAGTGGAATTAGTTTTTTTCAAGTAAACTATTTTTTCTTGTGTATTTCTTAATCTTTTAAGTCTTTGTAGATTTTTCCACAAAGATTATATCGTGCGATAGCCCGAAGCCACAGAAAAATGTTTAGCAAGTTAAATCAACGTCTGTGGAATTCATGCAGCCGGAGGGAATCTGCCATAATTGGTTGAGGCAGGAATCGACCAGATAAATTTTTACTTTTAACACTGAGTGTCTATTTACACGACCATGACAGTGATGTTTATTTCGAATTGTTTTTTCATTTAAGTAATTGAATTTCACCAATTTGTAGACAATCCAGTACTCTTTTAAGGATAATAAAGTTTTATGGCATCAATTCAATTACGAAATTCATGACATTGTTACACATTTTTGTATATTACTAAACACTTCGTGACCTATTTTACAATATTTTTTGACGACGGATTTCGATTCGTGATTTTTTTTTCTTACTTGTTTTTTTTTTGTTTCTCATGCCACTACTTGTTTTTTGATTGACATGTCGAACAGAAGAAGAGCGTGGTTGCATCATTATACATTTTATATTATTTCATAACAGAAATCTTCATTAGGATATCAAAGACACAATAAGTATCTCCTTTATTTCAACTATTTATATTTTAAAATAGTTAAATTCATCTTAATTTCAAACTTATACCCTACTGGTTCACTTATAAGTCTTAATCATTCGTTTATTTCCATGGCTGCTGAAAAAAAATACTTGTTATACTTACCTACATAATATATACTTTGGCATTAATATCGTCCTTCATATTTTACATCTAATTTTATATTTAAATCAAGGATAAGACAACTAAATAATTTTCATCCTCAAGTGTAACGCACTACTTCGTAAAAACTTTAGATAATATCTGTATGGTAATAGATCAGAAACATCGATTTTTTTATCATCCGCGAGTTTTGTTTCAATTATAGTCTGTGAGTCGTGTCATTATCTCTAGCCAATAACATTAAAAATGAAAGAATTTATTTAAAACGATGATTCTTTTTAAGAAAGGACACAGCTTTAATAAACATTTCTCTTGATTTTTTCAGCCTAACATGCAACAATATATCCTCAAAGACTCAGATGGAGTCTCTCTCAAAACGACAAACCTTGCCACTATTTGAAATAAATAAAAGAACTTTCATTAATTATTACGTTCTATTATTTTGTACATCCACAGTAAGACCAAACGACCCGAGAATCAATTTTACTAACAACCTGTTTCCTCATCCTTTCTTTACACCCCACGAACGTAGGAAGCAGGAAAAGAAAAGAAAACCCATCGACGACGCAGTAGCCTCTCTTTATTTTCGCATTTCATTTACAGCTGTTATCGCCGACGGTCACGAAATTCGATCTCTTTGCACACTCGCTCGGGCCGTATGGATAAAGGTAAAGATAACAAAGGCGCGCGCACCCACCTCTGCCCGCCGTATACCTACCACGGCCGTTATGGATTTTCGAGCCGAGAAACAGAGCGAGAGAGAGAGAGAGAGTCTCTGCCTGCTTGTCTGCCTGCTCGCGGAGACAACTAAATCTCTCGCTAACATTTTGAACGCTCGCTCGCGTTTTCTAAGCTCCACGGCACGACGAGGGCGCGTGTAGATTCCCGAGCGATCTTTCATTTGGTGCACTTTCATGGGGTGTACGACTTGTATGAATGTCTCGTATTTAGTTCACGGGAATAATGTTTCTCTGTGGCAATAGCGAGAGAGGAAAAAATTATAAAAATTACAGAGAGATTACGGTCAATATTACTGTTTCTCGTAGTAAACCGGACGTATGATGCACTGATGAGAAAAATTACCGTTGGAACAGTAAAAATTTTAGTTACAACCGTAAAGATCAGAGCACTGAAGTGGTCAAATTTACTAACGTCGATGAAAAATGGTGGTTGAGGTAAGTAAATTTTTCGTAATAGTGTGCGGAAAATAAGTATTTTACACACTGTGCGGAATATGTATACCAATTTCCCACACACTATTATGAAATAGTACATAACTTACCTAAGAAGGAAAAATAAAGATCAAAGGCATTTGATGGCGACAAGCATGTGATTCTTGTTTCCGTTCGTGGGTTGTATACACGATTTTTCACCAATCCGGCGCCGGGATGCGGAATTTTCCGCAAAGTGGAAAGATAGTTCCTACTTTCGACGCGGTATGGGAAAAATAAGTATTACCGCACATCTCTACAATTTTTTCTGCATAAATAAAAGATTTGCATAAAAGTTATGAAAAATAGAAAAGAGAAACATTTTTTAAAATCCTTTATAGCTAACTGCGTTACTAAAATACAAGATAAACCATGGAAAGTTTTTAGAATTTTCTGTTCATACAGTTAATTTTATAATATTCAGCCAACAGTTATAATTTATTCAATAAAATAAGGTGGAAGTCGTTTCAACGAACAGTGAAGGGCCTTATAATACTAAAGTATTTATACATGAGTTTTCTTTTAGAGGAACAATGTTATACTTACCATCCCTATTTCGGAAATGGGATCCAAACTTTTTTATTGAATGATTCCGTTTGATGTTGCTGAGCGGGGCGGCTTCGCTACGCACTCGTGTGCTCAACTGGCGGCAACTCCGGCCACTCGTGCGTAAATTCGTCCTTTCCGCACTTGTTACGTAAACAACTATTACCGTTGCAGCGTTGTTATTTTTATTGTACCAACTACAATTTTCACTGCTCAAACAGTAATTTTCCCCCCAATTTTTCTCATTACGGCAGCATATTAATATACAATCGGTTTGTTATGCCGAACAGTCATTATTACTGCAATTTCTCTATAATTTTTATAATTTTGCCCCCTCGGTAATGTGCGAGCTGGTTATTGGCAAAATATGAATATTTTATATCAGGCACACGTACAAGGAAAGAGGCATTTTTCAGTCTCGACCAAAAATACCCGTTCCGGAACAATGCTCGGCCGCGTCACCGTATCATCCCGCCTGTGTATTATATATAGATACATGTATACGTGCGCGCGAGAGCATAAGCTCAAGAGAGCTGCCGCGCCGCGTAAATTCGCAATCGCATCCTCTTCCGCCTGCATGTGCCCCCGGGCTTGGGCAGAAACTTCGGGCCGCGCCCGCGTCTGCAAAACTTGGCTCCGCGAGGCGCAAATTAAGTTAAATTCGCACTGGGACGAATTAGTTTCGCACGGGCGACTGGCAATGATATATAAGTTTACAGATCGGGGAGAGCCAGTCTTGGGAGTGCATCTCCTGCGCTTATTCGCGTACATACGAATCGCGGTATAGTAGGGTATGCATGATTGTCGTTTTCGTCAAAATGCAAATGTGGTGTTTATATTGTTGCACGCATCATGAAAGTCGAAAGAAGACACGAGTCGCGTGATAATTTGGAGGATAAAACCTCGTTATCTCCTTCTTTGTCGATAGGAGGCTCCAATCTGTCTAATGGTCCTTTATTCCGCGAGCCAACCGTTTACTCTTATGATATATTATACACATGAATAAACAAAAGATATGAAGTAGCTGTCGAAATTCCACGAACCATATATTGTTTCTGATCAATAAAAAGCGAGGCTCATCGAATCGATGGATAAAACCTCTACCTACGCCTACTTATACAGATACAAGTCGAACCAACGCAGCCAGCTGGACTGCTGGAATCGTTGGGCTGCTCAGATAGATAGAGAGAGAGGCGTACAAAATGGCGGAGCACGGCGAGAGTGGCCCCGCGCGTTATATACAGCCGAAGCATATACGTCTTTTCGCTCGATCAAACCGCACCGCGGAATGATTCCTCATACCTGTCTCTCTCTCTGCTCCTATGTGTACACAGTATTATACGTCTCCCTCGATCGAACGACAATCATATTTCGAGCTCGAGGTATCTACATTATGTAGGTTGAAATATATGTATACACAATGTACCCGAGCCGAGAGACAGAGAGACTCCTCATCCTCCTCCCTCTGCTCATCGTTCTATTCGCTCGAGCGCACACATCGGGCTTTCAGATGTATGTATATATATATATATATACGCGAGTACATCTATCTGTTGGTACATCGATTCGAAGAAATTGACTCTCATTGCCCTAATTGAGGCTTGACTCTTCTGTCGAGCGCCATTTGATTCCCTTGCATGGCGCATCATCCACAATTTTTTATACTTTTATGTGTCTGTCTGTGGTGTGCACGCGAGCGGCAAATTTCAACGACCGAACGAGTTTTGATTGAGTATGCACACGTTACGCGTCCATGCCTACACTGGTAGAAAGTTTGGCGTCTTTGGCGAAAGGTAAACTTGTGTGGATTTTTGTTGGCGTCGTTTTTGGGGTACGCCTGCTCTGCAGGAATATATTGCGATTTAATTGGAAATTGCAACTAAATATGTAACAATCCATCGTGTGACTGTTATGTGTATTGAACAAATTTTTAACCTTATTGTTAAATATCTGACCGTACAAAAACGTTGTGGTTTGTTGAAAAAAGTTTCATCGAAGGTCAAAAAATTCCTTCCACTTTTATTGCTGAGCCCCGTACAAGAACTTACACTTTCCCACACTCAGCCGAAAGTGGGAACTTTCTGGCCGAAGGGTGGTGAAAAACTGTTCATGGATACGTTATATTATCATACAAACTAAGTTAATATGCTTGGATTATTTTCCAATATACATTTTACTTCACCGCCCTAAATGCTTGAGTTGATACAATAATTCCTTAAAAAAAAAAAAAAAAAAAAAAAAAAAAAAAAAAAAAAAAAAAAAAAAAAAAAAAAAAAAAAAAAAAAAAAAAAAAAAAAAAAAAAAAAAAAAATTCTTTAGATGAATGATTATTGTTTTGGAGCACAAGTTATATTAAATAAAATAGATTTTTTCAAATTGATTCGTTTTCTCCAATGTGCACGATCCTTGAAAACCCAAAAGTTAATATTTGCGGTTGAATGTCTATTTTATACCAGACTCATTTAATGTTTTTTTTTATTTGAGGACAAAAAATCATCGCATTTTTTTTTAAGCAAAGTAGTTGAACGATGTGTTTTTGTGAACCATGATTATGCCTTGACTTTTGCAGCTAGAACTTTGTCGTTGAGAGTCAACTTCTTACCGCAATGAACAAAAAAAACAACTTTTTGCTAATTTAAAAATGTTTTTTGATATTTATTTCAGCAGGATTGCATCATCATGGAAAAAAGTACGATAAAAAACTTTGTATAATGATTCGGTCCAAAACTCCGCTTGACATAATAAAGATTTGGATTGAAATCTGCGAAAGTTATAGAAAAAAAAGATTATTCATGTATATGTAAATTATTTCTGTGGATTCAATTTTTTTTTTTTTTAGATTAAAAACACGTGGTTATACTGTATGAATTGAATTATTTTTGATGGATGAATTATGAGTACAAATAAGGTACAAGTGAGTGAGGGTAAACATATACCTCGATCGTAGATTAGATGTACATAAGGTTTAAGTAGACATAGAGTACAAATAAACATGACATACTTTGAGCAATTTGATATTGATGTGACTTTTTTTTAATAATGCGTTAAAAGATATTTTTGACAATGCCCGGATTAATTTATCTCAAGATATGTATACACCTTCACAGTTTTATACTTCAGTTTTTGATAAAATAGATCTTTAACTTTAACGAAGCATTAGCTATTTTTTGCGTCATGTGCAATGGAGTAAATGTGACCTCAATCATATGAATATTTTAATAGGTTTATTTTTAAAATTATTATCATTATAAAAATACAAAAGAAAAAGATCGTAGTGCGTTTGGCATGGCAGTATTTTAATCTCGATTTCAGATAACTTTATCAGCCACACATAAATCTATCACAGTCATCAGGTGACAGAAATCGAGGTTAAAGCAAAACCACATATTTAACGATTCATATTAACGCCGTTCTGCTACCTAATATTAGTGGTTAAAACTTTTTCTGTATGACTGAGAATAATAGAAGTTTATACTGCTCATACGAATAGACCGATTTGCTACTTAATTTATTTTTCTTACCATGGGCCCAAAGTAAATAATATACGAGACTCGGGCACAAAAGTAAAACAAGCGCGCCCTTCGGGCGCTCAATTTTTTACTTTCTGCCCTAGTGGCGTAATGTACTATTTCGTAATACTGATAAAATTTACTTTTATGCTTTCGAATAAACTATTCTATGGATAGAATATACATATTTTTAATGCGTAAGCATACAGGATAATCAACTAATCATGCTAGATGCAGCCGATGTCGAATTCCAACAGCACTTAAATTATTTATTTGACATTTTATAACAGAAGGTAAGACACAAAAATTTTAGATCTCATAAAAATATAACTTTTTTGTACAAAACATTACTTTTTTTCCGACAAAGTGCACTAAAGCTTGTTAACCTCGAAAAATTATTTGCATAATTTTACGAGATATCGTATATGTTTTAAATGAATCAAGATTAGTACAACTAAATTGAAAGCTCAGCGCAGTACGTACGCAGTACGTTTTCGTAACCGATGATAGCCGGCTATAAGGTCTGATGACTGCACCTGTGTTTTTGTTACTTTACGATTTTGTGCCGAAGTATTCGGCCGCGTCATCGTTGATAAATTAAACACGCTGACTGCATGCAGTGAGCTCACGGACGTTAAACTACTCGAATTCTATTACCGAGCCGATGTAGTATACATTATTATTATTATTATTATTATTATTATTATTATTATTATTATCATCATCATCATTACTACTTATGCAGATATTTTTCACGAGGCGTCCCCGATTATTATCTAACATCGGCCCAACAATAATACCCCGAAAAGAAAGATTTTTCTGCGTAGATCGACGCAGAGAGATTACGGCGTAATCGCATTTAAATCGCATTATGCAAATAAATCTCCCGAGAGATTTTAAACCTCTGACAAAAGAACAAACGAACGAAGAGGTATGCGGAGAGGAATCCAACGCGGGATATCTCTCCCACACGACGCGTATCCAAACTGGAAACCTATGAAAAAATAAGGGGAAAAAAATAAGAAGACACGACCCAGGTGGAATATTTTACAAAAGTCAAGCAGTAGCAGCCTCCGAGAGCCGACTGGCTTTTCGAAAAAAGCATTCAAACACGAAGAGAGAATGAACTGAGGCTAGAGCGTCCTAAAAATACAGTCGAACATTTATTTTTGAAGTTTGCTCTCTCTCTCTCTCTCTCTCTGCGGCTGAGCCTTATTTTTTCTCGCCATCTCCCCTCTCGAGCCAACAGCACTCGGACGCTCGTCGTCGCGCAAGTGTGTTGTGCCTCTCTCTGCGTCTCTCTTTCTACCTCCCATTTTCTCTCCTAGCTCCGTCCGTTCGTCCGTTCGTTCGTTCTAAAGAGTGGACGACGATGATGACGATGATGTGGGTATTCCAACGTGACAAATGGGTCGAAATAAAAAAAAAATCAAGTCGGCGCAATAGTTAAAAGAATCGAGGAAGGGAACAAAAACGTCACTGTATAGCAGCAGCAGCAGCAGCAGCAGCAGCAGCAGCAGCAGCAGCAGCAGCGGCGAGTATGCGCTCGATAAGTCTGCGTGTGCGTTATCATTGTTGAAAAAAATCCATCAAATTTAATGGGAATTCAGTTTACTTTTATTAATTCGGCCGTGTCCAACGTTGTACGGAGGATCGATACGCCGCGGAACAAAAAAATTTCCTTCGGCTTCAATAAAGTTTTTATACGGTGCACGAATTGTGGCGGAGGGGAAGGGGGGGGAGGGGAAGCTCGCTTTCACGGCAGGAATTGATTGGGTTTCTTTCTGTTCCGAACGAAATACAAGAGCATATTTTATATTTATAAATGTACAATAACTATTGGAACAAGATGTATTTTTTTGAGTAAAGAATAAGCACTACTCTCGGCACTACTCTATACCATTTGTAGTCACGTAACGATGCACAGTCACGGAAAAACAAGAAAAAAACATGATGACAAATATTTTTTCAAGTTAGTTAAGACTTTAACGAAATTCCATTTTGCTTCTTCTTTGTAAATACATTTTCCTCGTGAGTCTATTCGGCCCCTATGCGTGTGTTTATTCCAGACGCATGATCTCCAAAATCGATTTTTTCCGAGACATCTATTCCCAAGATTTTCAAAAATATGCATCTGCAATCTGTACGCACAAGGTGTCGAGTAGAAAAAAACAAAAGATCCCAAGAGTGCAACAATAACCATGTAGGAATTTTTTTTTTCCAAAGTCCAAATTGACTCGAAACACGTTTTTTCATTTTACTCTATTTTATTCGCGACATCGCTTGGTCCGAGCGAAGAACAAGCGTCCCCAACAACCTAACATACTCCACTTCCCTGCGCATTAATTCTCGACGAACCGATCGATCTTTTCGCCACCATCGTCCCGCACAGCATCAGCCTCTTTCGCACTTCTCCCTTCCTTCTGCATCTTTGTACTTATATACCTTCCGCCAAACTCTGCACTTTTCTCCCTCACCCTCGGCATCGGCCCGGCCAAATTGACGAAAAAGAAATAAAGACCAGTCGATCATCCTGGGCCGTAGTATACCACCTCTTTCGCGACTCATCCTCCGCCTCTCTGCAAAAGTGTTTACTTAGCCGTCGAGAGCTCATTCCTCGGACGGCTAAGGGGACAGAAGAAGAAAAGAGGAGGGGAGGAAAAAAAAAAGAAAAAGAAAAAAAAAGAAAAAAAAAAAAAAAAAAAAAAAAAACAATAAAGAAGAAGACGAGGCTGGGGGGAACAAAAACCCCAGACGATCGCTCGTATAGTAGTCTCTCGTCACTTTAAAAAGATCCGAAAACTGTCCCTCATCTCGTGTTCTCTCGTATGTACTATATACACGGAGAGAATCTCCGCTCTCTTTCTCCCCCTGTACGCACCATACACGTTCCATATGACTGATGACGCGAGAGATTGCCCGTGTAAGCTTTTACTGTAATATTATATTTGTATCTCGGATCTCTCTCTCTGCATGCCTGTCTTTGGGTCGTCCTCTGGAAATTACGAGGATTATTATAGAAGAGGGAAAAACCATTATGTACATAGAGTATAACCTTCTGACGTGCCTTGATTACCCTCTTTCGTCGTACGTACGCCCAAAATGTATTCATCGAGCAATAACCGTACGAGGATGAGCAGCGCAACCGTGTACATAAGAAAACGGTGCACAAAGTCTATGATGGTTTCTCAGCCGCACCAGCTGCTGCGAACACCGCATACCCTGTATTATTATACCTTGTCAACTGCGCAGGTGTATATATTATACGGTAAAGTGCTGAGCCAACAAACGCGGCGTCACCTGCAGTGCTATATTGACTTTGCCTATGTATGCACGTTGCGGCTTTGACTTTCCGAAGCTGCGCTCTGACAATCGTACTTATATACGTCAGGAATATAATAACGTCACTCTGCGGGCTGAGTAACTCTTGGCTTTAGGTGTTATTACGGCTGCAGATGTGCGGGGACACAGCCTAGAACACTGACGGGCTGTGAGTATATAAGCCGCTGGGAGCTTCCAACGGAAGCATATGGGATTATTATTATTATACGTAGTAAGAAGATAAGTGTTGTATATAAATGGACTATTTGGGTTTTATTTGCGTCGTTAAGTGTTTTGGTTCCGTGCTATCATCGCTCATCGAAACAAAAATGTCCAAAAGACGAGAAAAACGCGTATTTTTTAAAACCCACACGTGTTGTCGGCTATTTCACAAGACAAAAAAGAAACAAGCAATAACAACCCTCCCAGAGATGGTAAAACCAAGCATCAATTGGCATCCGAGAACACGTTACATCCATTGTGTGCAGGCGCGTGATGCTCGGGCGGAAAATCAATATAGTCGCGAGGGCTGATTCTTAAACGAGACGCGTAAACGGCGCTGTAACTCTATCTCTCTCTCTCTCTCTCTCCCGAATCTCCCGATGCACAGCTCGCGTTCGATGCGGAGGAGGGAAAATCGTCTCCCGCACAGACTATGTCGTAATCTGTTTAATTTTACACTCAATGTTCCCAATGATGGTTCTTAATTCATCGTCCTTATTATTTACCACTGAAATATGTTTAAAAACTTTTTTATTTCAGAATCGACGATTAATATTATGAAATGTCAACAAAATCCAAAAATTCGCTCAGAGCTATGATCAAATTGTTTTTTAATTAGTATATTGTTAAAACGGCGCGTGAAAACCTTATTTTCATTACTTTTTTGAATGAGGATTTTTGAATGAGGATGTATCGCAGACAAGCTTTGGCCCACAGAGGCGCTGGGGGTCTCAGTCAAGATGGCGTCTTTGCGCTTACAAAGTATACATATGTATGCTTGTTATGTGATCAAACTATATGTTTCCTGTGTGTGTATCTATATATGTATTCTTAACGCTTCGGCAACGTGTTCGAGAGGTGTGCAGGAGTCAGTCCTCGTGTCTATACGTAGACACCCGGTCAGGACTCAGGCAATGCCGACTTCCCCCTACCCCCCTTCCCTTGTGGGAGGCCTCCCATTCCTTTCCCTTCCCTCTCCAAACTCTCGAGTGCCGCAAAAGAAAGGACGTATGAGAATATAATATACAAAAAAAAAAAAATCTATATATGTATACTTTGTAAGCGCCAAGACGCCATCTTGACTGAGACCTCCAGCGCCTCTATGGGCCAAAGCTTGTCAGCGATACATTCTCATACCCGCAGTTTTTTCAAAAAGAATGATAAAAATAACGAATTTACCCCAACGACTGTTGTAATGTTTTAATTTCTGTTAAAATTTTTGGTGCACTGAGATAAAAAAAATAAAAAAAACACTATGCTGGAACGGTAATCTGGTGACTTTTTGTCGTCTAGAATCTTTTTACTTTTTGCAACACAATTTTTACCGTTCTGCACAGTAAAAATTACTGTTCATACAATAAAATTTACAGTTTGTCACAGTAATTAGCATTTCTCATAAAAAATTCTATTTGGTCCATCAGATAGATTATCAAAAAATATTAAACACATATTTTTTCTTTTTTCATATAAACAAGAACTAATTGAGATAGAGCTCGTTAAAGTTCGGAGTAAAGGACGAGTGACGTCACTGCTCGGAAACGATGTATTAGCCATGACGTCATAGATGCATTGGCAACTCTAAGCCATAGTGTACAGTTATGTTCAACTCGCTAGTACTTACTCAATTGTTTGTATAACATGATCAAAAAATTATGAAATACTTCATAGGTCTTACACTTTCTCAGAGTTATTGTCAGAACCTGATATGTATTTTTGTTTTTTTGGTAAAAAACTTCGAGTGTCAATCGTTGAAAATTGTGATTGCTTCAATAAACAAAAGTCCGTTACGAAATCCTAAACATTTTT